>CM047527.1:17580526-17588026 GCA_026122265.1 Ammodytes dubius
ATTCAGGGTTGTCAGCATAGACAGGCATAGACAGGCAGATACACACGCACAGACAGATAGGCACGCACGCAAGCACACACACAGACACACACACACACACACACACACACCAGTCACCACATAAACACACAGACAGACATACAAACACACACACAAGCACACAGACAGGCACACAGGCAAGCACACACATGCACACACACACACCAGTCACCACACAAGACAGGCATGCACGCACACACACACACACACACACACCAGTCACCACGCACACACAGAAAGGCATGCACGCACACACACACACACACACACACACACACCAGTCACCACGCACACACAGAAAGGCATGGACGCACACACACACACACACACACACACCAGTCAACCACACATGCAAGTTCCAGGCTGCAACTAACCTAACATGTGGAGCATTCGTTTTTTTAACTTGCGACACCTTACATCAGAAGCAATATGAATCTCCGTTGTACATTTTTAATGATACAATCACAATCACGGCATTCTCTTCTCTTTCTATCTCTATTTTACTGTTATAGCTGGTTGAAGCGCAGGGGAAAAGTGTATTCAATGGGATTAACATTCGCACACAATTGCCTCCTAAATCTGCTGCTCCCCTCGGCTTAACTGAGTTTTTATAGTATCTTTATAGCCACACTGGTGAACATTAGTGGAGATAGTTATGCTAAGGAGCAGTCCATTGATTCGCTCAGGAGTTGGTTTGAGACGATTTGATTTGTCGCAAAGGCCTTAAACAAGACTCTGAAGCAAAGGATAATGTCGACTGTAACTACTGGATGTGTAAATAAGTATGTGTTATGCTCACTAGATTGCCATATCCACTTCAACGCTTAAACCCCCTATGACGTGACAATGTTGTGATAAAGACCTGTGTCCGCGGCTTAAAGGCGCTACGAGGAACTTTTAAATATTTCTGAAACAGTCTCATCTTTGCTCTGATGATCATGAATTACATGTAACAGCAAACGAGACCATCAGTTCAAAGAATGCTATTTTCATATAGTTTTTCTTAATGCCTTTGTCATGGGTATACGCTCACCCAGGAACTACAGCTGGCGTAGTAAAAACAATAGGGATTTTGTCCAAAGGGGGCGCTAGAATTAACACACACTGAAAGTTCCTCGGAGCACCTTTTAAAAAAAAAAAAAAAAAAAAAAAAAAAATCCTGTTTTTTCAAACTCAACACCATCTGAATAATAAGTAATTCAAAAACACAGCTACATTTTTGTCACATTTTACCTTCTAGACATTCTTTGGCTTTTCGAGCTTAAGGTAACTTTCCACAGGGCCCACAGTGATGAAACTTTTGTGGGGAGGGGGGGGGGGGGGGGGGGAATAAGGCAGAGCTCAAAGTAATGAACGACTTTATGGAAATTTTGACATTTAGTCTAAATGGCTTAATGTAGGGGAATGAAAATCCCTCGGTGGAGTAAAGCGATGTTTGACACTTCACTTAACTCCACTTAGAGACTTTAATTGTAATTTACGGGATATTATTCTGCTAGTGCGTGCGTGTCTATGGTGCGTACATTTTCTAATGTGCTTTTGTATTTTTTTTTTTAAATGACCAGAAATTGAAGTCCACACTTGGTCAATGTAGACTCACAGTCCACTGTTGGCAATGTTGGCGTGCGTGCGTGTTGTGTTGTTGTGTGTCTGTCTGTCTGTCTGTCTGTCTGTCTGTCTGTCTGTCTGTCGTCTGTCTGTCTGTGTGGTGTCTGTGTGTGTTGTGTGTGTGTGTGTGTGTGTCTGTGTGTGTGTTTGTGTCTGTGTCTGTGTTGTGTGTCTGTGTGTCTGTCTGTCTGTCTGTCTGTCTGTCTGTCCGTCCGTCGTCCGTCCGTCCGTCTGTCTGTCTGTCTGTGTGGACAGGGAAAAATCGTTCCGAGATTGAGTGAGTGTCTCTTGAGATCACAACTTATGTTCTCTCACTCTGTCATTTCAAAGATACACAGTGTTTCTCATTGGTTGTGATACTTCTGGAGGCGTTGAGTTGTCACCGCGGGGACGGGCGCTAAATGGCAAGGATGTGTTCTTGAGCTGACACTTTCACTTTGGCTACTGACTGACAGCAGACAGGACAGTGGATTAGGGCTTCACACTCTTGATAAAGACACACACACACGCACACACACACACACACACACACACACACACACACACACACACACACACACACGTTTGTACGACTATATTTGTGAGGACATTCCCTTGTGCATTCCCTAGCCACTTCTCACTTTCCTCACTCCTAAGGTTTTTAACTCCAAATGGTTCTCACAAAATAGTTATAGAAGTACACACGAGCACATAAACACACACACACACCACACACACACACACACACACACACACACACACACACACACACACACACACATGACAGACACACACACGCACACACAAAAAGGCTGTGAGACATTTACACACCCAAACTCACCGAAAAGGCCAAGTCGGCTCACATATCCATCTGCATCGTGTGTGTGTGTGTGTGTGTGTGTGTGTGTGTGTGTGTTTGCGGGTTTCAACACACAACTTTGCATTTGCAGCATTGTGTGCCATATGGCGCCACTAATTAAGACACCTGAAGTCACGGTGAGGACACGGAGAAGGATGATGAGAAATTGAGAGAGAAAGATCAAGAATGTAAGTCAGAAGCAAATGCAGAAAAAATACGTTTTTAGAATAAAACGAGTAGTTGATAGAGCGCGTACCATATCGGCTCCGGCCTTCGTTGCAGGGTCACGGGTTCAAATCAGATCCGTGGACCTTTAGTGCATGTCACCCCCCTCTCTCTCTCTCTGTCTCCCCATTTCCACTCTGTACTGTCTAATAAAGCTTGAATATGCCCCAAAAAAGTATCAAAAGAGAGAGAGAGAGAGAGAGACAGAGAGACTTTAGCTAGACACACCAGGTGTAGAGTGGGAATATTAATGCATGCAGAGAATGTGAAACTGGAAAAGGCGGAAGGCTTAGAAATGCTCTCTCGGGGATGTCTCGGATGTGCTTTATGTGTGTATATATACAGTGCATGCATGACTGCTCAAGAATGTGTTATGCTTTTCAACCAGATGTCGAAAGGTTGTTAAAGGTGCCAGGAGGAATTTGCTAATATTTCTGAGATAGTCAAATTTTTCCTCCGGTGATCATAAATTGCATGTAACAGCAAACGAGACCATTAGTGCAAAGAATGCTTTTTTTGTATATTAGTTTTTCTTAATGCCTTTGTCATGGGTAAACACTCACCCAGGAACAACAGCTGGTGTAGTGAAAACACTACCGCTTTTGTCTAAAGGGGGCGCAAGAGTTAACACAAACTGAAAGTTCCTCGGAGCACCTTTATGGATGGGGAAAAGTGCTCCTTTTTAATTTTTAATAACCAGTCCCTCTCCTTTTTTGTATTTAGTTATGGCCAAAATAAAAGACCAAAAAATTAAACATAAGTGGTAAGTGGGAGATTGAGATTGATGTAACGGAGAGATCTTATTGTATATAAAGCCATGGCAAGGTTCCATTTCTAAGCTGCGTCATCTCACTTTACACTTTATACCTTTCGATCGTCCTAATTCAATTTCCATCGACTAGCACACTTTTCTGTTCAGAGGGCAGGAAGAAGACTGAGAGGAAAACAAATGAAAATGTCTCTGGACGAGCAGTTATTATTATTTTTTTTTTAAGATAATTTTTTGGTATTTTCGAGGTTTATTAGATAGCACAGAGTTGAAATGACAGAGAGAGAGAGGGGAGAGGGGGGATGACCTGCAGTAAAGGTCCACGGGCCGGAGCCAATATGGTATGCGCTCTATCCACTACGCCACCGGAGCGCCGAGCAGTTAGTTTTATCAGTGTTCTGCTCTCTTCACTTTCACACAGGGAGCTTGAACTGAGTGTCACACCACAGGATCCTGCTTGAAATTTCAATGAAAACATCACAAAAAAAAATGGCTCCGAAGTTTTACTCTTAATTTAGATGATAATTAAAAAAGGCTTATCAGGGAAGATACCGCAAGGAGCGATTACTATAAAGGCACTTAGTGTTGATTAAATATTGAAAAAGGATAAAAGCCAGAGGCATAAAATATGCCAAAATAAGTAAAAAAAAAAAATCATCTTTCTTTAGCATAAAAAACTACACACGAAATAGACAGTATTTTAATGCGTAGCTTTTATCACCAACCTTAAAAAGAACCTAATTACCCTGAACCAGTTTTTTTAAGGCTCTCTAATAAATCAACACGCATTTCAGCTAGAGGACTGCCGGCGTTTTGGCAGCTATCTGACGGCTTAACTATATCATCTCTCTTTGGATTCTGCTCGACTTCTACTTGTAAGTCTAATTAAGTGGCAAAGCATCAAAGCAAACGGCGCCCGGAGAACATTTTAATTCAAATATCATCGCGGCTTACGACTGCGTTGGCTGAGGTCCTCTTCCCCTTGAGGTCAAAAACCTTGGTTACAATAACAACATGCGTTCTAGTGTGGAATATACTGAGAGAATTACCAAGTGGGGACCATAGTGGTGAGGCTGCCAATCCCAAACACATCTCTCTTTGGGTTTATGCTGTGTGTGTGTGTGTGTGTGTGTGTGTGTGTGTGTGTGTGTGTGTGTGTGTGTGTGTGTGTGTGTGTGTGGTGTGTGTGTGTGTGTGTGTGTGTGTGTGTGTGTGTGTGTGTGTGCGTGCACCGATTGGAATATACAGTGCCCTGCAAAAAAAGTCCTTCATACCTACTTGAAATTTTCCACATTTTGTAACGTTACAACCACATACAGTACGTACATTTAGTTTATTGGGATTTTATGTGATAAACAAAGAGAAATAGAAAACTGAAAAGTTTGGCGTGCAAACGTATTCAGCCCCGTGAGTAAATGCTTTGTAGAACCACCTATCGCTGCAATTACAGCTCCAAGTCTATTTGGGTATGTCTATACCAGCACATATAGAGATTGATATTTTTGCCCATTCTTCTTTGAAAAATAGCTTGAGCTTCATATTCAGCGTCGGATTGGATGGAGAGTCTGTGAACAGCAATTTTCGAGTCTTTCCAGAGATTCACAATAGTTTTTAGGTCTGGACTTTGACTGTGTAGAACCCTGACAATCCTTATGCCTCATGTGTGACACGAAAATCCACAAAATGTCGTCACATTTTACAGATTACACAAATATACGACTGGTGCCCAAAACCTAATTGATTTACCGGATTATAAGGTCGGACAGGGAGCGATTTCTGGAGCAGTGAAACAGAACGGCAGCATTCCAATCATCTTTTTTTTGTATAGTTCACATCTGGCAAACCGCGGAAATATCGTTCTATGATTCACCCCGAGGGAAATGACCAGTGTCAACAGGCAGTGCACATGCCCAGCACTAAAGCCATGTGCAAGGTCATGTGTGAGTGTGTCTATACAGTATATGTCTATGGTACAGACACCAGTGTTATGAATGCCACATGTCCAAGTGTCCCAGGGCAAGACACTGAACCCCACATTACTCCTGATGGTTCAGAGAGCGCCTTGCATGGCAGCTACTGACATCGGAGTATGAGTGTGTGTATGAATGGGTGAATGTGGTAAGAAATGTAAAGCGCTTTGGGGCTGCGAAACTTGTCTAAAAAGCGCTGTATAATAATAATAATAATAATAATAATAATAATAATAATAATAATAAATAATAATAATACAAATTATAATAATAATAATACATTTAATTTATATAGTGCTGTTCTCTCACTCAAAGCGCTTTACATAGGAGATGTCAAGTCCATTTACCATTTACCATGAATCAATAATACACATTTCATAGTGCACTGTGACTGGTTTTCACTCCTACAAACTTGATGACGTCATTCATTGCCATACATTTTTTATCATATTTAGAAATGTCACTGCAGCAGAGAAGGTTGTGCTCGTGCAGTCAATTTGAAAAATGGTTAATGGGAGATTGAGATTGATGTAACTGAGAAATCTTACTGTATATTATAAAGCCATGGCAAGGTTCCATTTCTAAGCTGCGTCATCAGATAAGAGCAGAGAAGGTTGTGCTCGTGCAGTCAATTTGTGACTCTCCCTTTAACATGGAACTGCACCTGGTGTTGTACCTGCTCTGAATGCCAAGCAGCAAGGCAACTGGACTAAGAAAAAGGAGTAGCCTAAGGACTAGTTTTCAAAGCCAACTCAAAACTCACCTCTTCAAGAAAGCATACGACCCCCTGACTCCACCCATACCACACCTGACTCTATTTTGAATTTGTTTTCGTGTTTTTTCTTTTCTTTTATGTATATTCTATGCTATGTAAAGCGTCTTTGAGTGACCTCCAAAAAAGCGCTATATAAAACCTATCAATTATTATTATTATTATTAGTTTTCTTTTTACCGTTTGAAACATTTAGTTGTTTATGCTTACTGTCATTTGTCTTCGCTCCAAAACGCACAGCCAAGCTCCTCAGTTATATTTTTCATTATTGAGAAGTCTCCTTTTCTCACATTGAATTTGCTCATTTTCGTCATTATATCTTACAAGGTCATACAAGCATTTCAATTGCATATCGTTTATATAATACTAATAATCCTACAAGTGTGGGTATATGCCAGATACATCCATTGCAGCATCAAAATGTAGTGTATGTAATTGATATTGATATTCAGTAAATAAAAAGGATCTTAAAGGTGCAGTGTGTAATATGACATCATCAAGAAAGTTCTACAAAGTTCTAGAATGCAACACTCCCTGGGTAACCCCAACCCTATCGAATAATAACAGAAGCTACAGTGGCCTTCAAAGACAAGAACAGTTCTAATTTTAAACAATGCACCTGATGACATTCCAACTATGACACTTTCAAGATGGCGGCACTAGGCCTTGGTCCAAAATATGCAGAAATATGGACATATATGAGACCCTTTCTAAGGGGGAAAAAAATAATTCAAAACATTTTTTTCAGCTATTATGCACTAAATTAAATGTACTTATGGATATTATAATTACTTTCTACAAAATCTGCTAGGAAATAAAACCCAAAATTCTACACACTGCAGGTTTAAAATGCAATGTGTCAAACCTCTTAAAAAAACAGTTATTTATTATTTTACTTATTTATGAACGTTGCAAATCTTCTGGCAACTCAAACAATTCAGAAACCCCCTTTTACATAAGCTATGCTATGCTAAGCTAAGCTATTGCTATAAGTAATGATATGTGTAATAAGCTGTATTTTTAATGCACAACATCCATCACCATGTCCCTATCATCATTAATTAATCTCATTAATTAAAGGAAGTGTTGGTAGTGAGTGAACCTATTAGGAGATAAGAGAAACCTCGTTGTGTGTGTGTGTGTGTGTGTGTGTGTGTGTGTGTGTGTGTGTGTGTGTGTGTGTGTGTGTGTGTGTGTGTGTGTGTGTGTGTGTGTGTGTGTGTGTGTGTGTGTGTGTGTGTGTGTGTGTGTGTGTGTGTGTGTTATATCAAATTAGACC
>CM047527.1:17593026-17628026 GCA_026122265.1 Ammodytes dubius
GAAGGTGTGGCACCGATAACATGATCGATTTGTGTGTGTGGTGTTGTGTGTGTGTGTGTGTGTCTGTGTGGTTGTTGTCTGTGTGTGTCTTGTCTTTGGTGTGTGTTGTTGTGTGTGTGAGTTGTGTGTGTTGTGCTGTGTGGTGTGTGTGGTGTGTGTGTGTGTGTGTGTGTGTGTGTGTGTGTGTGTGTTGTGTGTGTGTGTGTGTGTGTGTGTGTGTGTGTGTGTGTGTGTGTGTGTGTGTGTTTGTGTGTGTGTGTGTGTGTGTGTGTGTGTCTGTGTGTGTCGTTGTGTGTGTGGTGTGTGTGTCTTCATGCAGATTTTAAAGTGACTCATATCCTGCCATGTTTTCCATGACTTTGGGCTGTTTACAGTTCCTGTCGTCTGCCAACAGATATGGAAATGTCCTAAACCCAAAAGCAGGGCGACAGTAAAACATGTCACCCCCTGTTAAAGACGCAGGCCTACGAACCGCTCGGGGCAATCAGTGATAAACAGTCCCGTTCACTGAATCCTTATATTTACTGCACAGATATTGAGAGTGGTATGGATAGTATGAATCTCTCTGGGGACTTGGGTAAAGCGCGCACCGTATTGGCTCAGTCCTTGTCGCAGTGTTGAGGGTTCAAATCCGACCCGTGGACCTTTACTGCATGTCATCCCTCCTCTCTCTGTCTCTCTCTCTTCTCTCTCTCTCTCCCAGTTCCACTATCTATCTGAATCTTCAACCATCAAAAAAAAGGTTAAACACCTAAAAAATATATTTAAAAAATTTTTTTGTATGATCTGCCTACACAAGTAAGCAAATAAGCCTCTGTTCCCCAATTCGAGTATCCATCCCCCCAAAAAAAAAAAAAATTTGGGGGGCCTAGTTTTGCTTCAGTTGGTATAGGCGTCCCCTCGCCGGCCCAGGCCCAGCAGAAACCTGGGTTCGTATTCCAGCACTCGGTCGTTTCTGCAATGTCACTCCCTCTCTCTGCCCCATTTCACCTCTGTCTCTCAGCACTGGTAATAAAAGCATAAAAATGCCAAAAAAATAAAAATAAATTAGTTTGTGGATAAGTTGGGACAGCTGTGAGCCAATGTGGATCTTATCTAGATTCCGATCACTTCTCTAAAGAGCCCTGAGAGAAAAAACTGCATTAGTATGTGAAGCCTACAGGAAGCTTCAGGCAAAAAATTATTACGCGGAACACACACACACAAACACACACACACCACACACACACACACACACAGCACACACACACACACACACACACACACACACACACACACACACACACACACACACACACACACACACACACACACACACACACACACACACACCACACACACACACAGCACAGGTATGAATACATGACATGCCCTATTGTACAAATTGACTTAATTCTGCTTGGTGATCAAATTTACAGTTAATCAGTCAAGTGTATGAAATAGCACAGAGAGTCATGCCCCAATGATAGGTGCAGTTAACGCATGTTGGAGAACGTAATTAATAATAAATGTGTGTGTGTGTGTGTGTGTGTGTGTGTGTGTTTGTGTGTGTGTGTGTGTGTGTGTGTGTGTGTGTGTGTGTGTGTGTGTGTGTGTGTGTGTGTGTGTGTGTGTGTGTGTGTGTGTGTGTGTGTGTATGTTGCTTGGTAATAAATGTCGTTAATCAGTGTGTATGTGACAGGGGTTGCTCATGTGATAGGTGTTACGATGTTGGAGGTATTATAGTTGTGTTGTGTGTGTGTGTGTGTGTGTGTGTGTGATGTGTTGTGGGTGTGTGTGTGTGTGTGTGTGTGTGTGTGTGTGTGGTGTGCGAGAGCAGTGTCTGTGTGAGACCAGTGTGTGTATAGATGGCTGTCTATAGCCAATGCAGGAGAGTGCTTCTCCATGTAACTACATGTTAATGTGCTGGTCATGAATTGCCCAGTTTAGATGTGTTTAAATATTGAATGGGTGTGGCCTATAAAGTGTACACTAAGTAGCATTCCAGGAATGTCATCATATAGCTCCTTACTCAAAGCAGAATGCAAAGAGAAGAGGGGGGGGGTGTGCTGAAAATGGAAATGTTTATAATTTGTTCTGGGGGGGGGGGGGGGGGGGTTAGACTGTACAATTTTTTGCAATATTTATTTGTTCCATAACATGTAGAAAATGTACATGGACATCATACTGTATGTGATGTCCTAAGATATTTTTAAATGTGGATATGAGTTAAGTATTTATCGATCTATTTATTTTTACACTGTTGCACTGCCTCACCACTGCCTCGCCAGCGGGAACAACATCAAGTGAATCGTAAGAGAGAGGACCAGTGCATACGTTCATTGGTAATATTGGATTTAAATGTTGCCTGTTGACATCTGTACGGAAAATACATTGATGGTGCACGCCGCTGAAAAATGGCAGGTTCGAAATGTCATAATAGTAATCCATTTACCATTTACAAAGTGCTGAAGTTGCAAATACTTTTTTATCTTTGATCAAAAGTTATGCAAATAGCTTGTAGGCCTCCATGGATTAACATTATATAGCTATGTATCCATAGTGCTTCATATTCAATGTGTGTGTGTGTGTGTGTGTGTGTGTGTGTGTGTGTGTGTGTGTGTGTGTCTGTGCTGTGCGTGTGTGTGTGTGTGTGTGTGTGTGTGTGTGTGTGTGTGTGTGTGTGTGTGTGTGTGTACGAGACATATCATGAATGTCTTGCCCCTATACTTCCAGTCTTTGTACTTCACTCTCCCAACACCCAACCGATCAAAGAGTTTTTTTCTCTTGGCCTGCTGTGTAAGTGTGTGATGGGATTATTACATATTCCTCTTCAGCCCTTTTACATACTGATGTCTCATTAAGTTGCACTCACCTAGCTGCTAGCCTCTATAGTGTGATGAAATATAAATGAAAAGTAGACACACACACACCACACACACACAAACACACATACGGACAACACCACACACACACAGGACACATACACCGACACGGAACACACACACGGACACACCCACACACACAACATAACACAACACACACATGCACACACTACACACATACACACATACACAACACACGACACACACACACGTAACAGACAAACACGACACACAAACAAACAACAGCACACACACACCCGCACACACACACACACACACACACACACACACACACACACACACACACACACGTTTTTTTAAGGTGTGTTTAAGTGGTTACAACGTCCCTCCAACACCGTTCAACTTTCGAGTGATCTTGCTCTTTGAAGCTAGAATGAGCACAGCAGGGGTATGTGCTCTTTTTCACGGGCTTTCTCGGAATAGAGAGAGTGGGCACACGAGAAGGGGCCGGGCCGTATATACATATTTTTAGTCGGTATATTTCAGATATGTTCGAATGCTATTAAAAACATGCTGAGAGTGCTCCCGGGAGTACAACACCTTCACATATGTATATTTTATATATATATATATATATTTAAAATGAACATAAGATCAAAACCAGAAATGAATTAATCATATGTACCGCGAAAAAGCCTGATATATATATATATGTTGTGTTTTTTTAGAGTCAGTCCGAAATGGTGCCGTAAAGCTATAGTGCGTAACTTTTTCATATAAATGAATGTCGGTTACTTTGAAGCAGTCGTCAAATGAGTTGACACAAAGTTGATTAAGCCTATTATCAGCTCCACCAAACTCTCTCTGTATTTCTCAGTATGGCAGCGTTTACTAACTAGTGTCGCCTCCTCCTGACACTGTCGCAGGAGCTCAGAAAAAACCCAAGAAATGTTTCAGTTGTTGATTCTACTGCTAAGAAAAAAACCTGGACGTACAGCAGAAGGTATAAAATCCAATGCGCGATCACTGAAGGCTTTACCTCATGTAGATGCGCCGACAGTGTTGTTGTAATTACTCAGAATTACTCATAGCGGTGACATAAGTTACGCACTATAGCATTAAAGTAAATGAAAATGCTCTCACACACACACACACACACACACACACACACACACACACACACACACACACACACACACACACACACACACACACACACACACACACACACACACACATTCTCTCTCTCTCTCTCTCTCTCTCTCACACACACACACACACACAACACACACACACACTGAAGGCTCACATTCTCGTTGAAACCAATGGATTGTGGTCTTTCTATGGTATCTGTTGAAAATAAGTGTATAGAGTAACCCCAACCTTGTCCTATAGGTATTCAACTATCCAACATTACATTGAGTACCCACGTTACGTCAACACATCATGATAACAATTCCCCATCCCTCTCATTAGAACCATTTCCTTTTTGCATAATGTAATCATCTTTGAGCAAACGCTAATATAAATCCACAGTTTAGGGTCTGTGAAATGTCCTTGGGAACATACATGAAGTTGATCCTTATTCAGTTGTACATCATCTAATTATAAAATGGGGTTTTGACGTACTTATAAAAAGCCATGGGCATGTTATGTTTAATATTGTAATACTGCGGGCCATGTAAATGGGTGGGCATTACGAGGTGAGTTTTACACTTTAATGGCATGTTTGTTTTATTGAATATGGCGTAAAAGGCAGAAACACTGGGGGGGGGGGAGTCATTGGGGAGGCCATGCAACATAGTGCAGTTTTAATGAAGCTCTCATAGGACTAAACATGGAATAAGGCAGGGCAAGCTAACCCTATTTGGTTAGCACATTTCAAGCACGTACAAAGTGAATGGACAGTCCCAACAGCCAATAAGAATAGAGAATCGGAAGCCTCGCTCTGATTGGTCAAAGTGTACAGCTCATGTTAACTTTGACCAATCAGAAATCATATACCCCAGCTTTAAAAGGTGCTCCGAGGTACTTTCAGTTTGTGGTAATTCATGCACCCGTTTTGGACAAAAGCGGTAGTGTTTTTACTACGCCAGCTGTTGTTCCTGGGTGAGCGTTTACCCATGACAAAGGCATTAAGAAAAACTCTATAAAAATAGCATTCTTTGCACTGATGGTTTTGTTTGCTGTTACATGTCATTTATGATTATCAGAGGATACATTAGATTGTTTCAGAAATATTTAAAAGTTCCTCGTAGCACCTTCAACATTGCTGTATAAGATGTCGGACTAATGTAACGTCCGACTTATGGCATGGCAACAGAAAGGAGGCGAAATATATAAATATACCACTGCATTCAAATAAGAATAAATAAAATATCCTTCCAAATAAATTGAGAGCATATAACTAAAAACTAAAATTGGGTCGGAGTGACATAGAGAGACAGTGCTGGTTACAAATAGGAATGAGCATGTTGCTGAAAACAAGCTGGAAGGCACACACACACACACACACACAGACGCACACACAGTCAAACACAGACACACACACACACACACACACACACACACACACACACACACACACACACACACACACACACACACACACACACACACACACCACACGCACGCACCATAGAGGCAAAAAAAAGACCATCTAACTGGCAGAGCCGGCCCAAGCCTTCAGGGGGCCCTAAGCGAAATATGATTAGGGGGCCCCCCTCCAATGTTAGCGCTGCTGAAACTATAGATCTTTGTTAAATATCATTCACACACTCAGTGTTTTCCGCTAGTGCCTCCACTGTGCGGCTGTGCGAAAATATTATACAGCTGAGATTCAGACCCTCCTAGGGGGGTCCGGGGGTATGCCCCCCGGGAGATTTTTTGAACCTTTTTAAAGTGAAATGCATGAATCTGGTGCACTTTGAGAGGAAAATTAAGAGGCTAAATCTGAGGAATTTTGTGTGAACAAATTATTTGGAGACACTGGGTCGGATGAATTAGAAGCTATTGAAGAAGGACACATGGATTTTCCATAAAAATATTAATATAAAATAAAATATTATTGAGGGTCCTCTGGGTTGGGCTTGGAGCTCTTTTTCTTTTACGGGACATATTTCTCTGTAACATAGTGAATGCATTTAAATGTAGTGTGAGGAACTAAGAAGAAGAACTCTGTTGTCCAGCTACTGTATCTTTATTTCCACAGACGAGGCTGAAATAGGCTATACACAGTGCATGGGCAACTGAGGGCAGCCCCATTTCCAGTTGTTTTTAAATAAACTCAATACACACTGTGCATGGATGTGAACGTGACATGATCAGATAATTTCGGATTTCCTCCCAGATGAACTGATTAAATTTTTAGGCTATTAATTATCTAGACCAAAACATTTTATTTCTTTTTTTGTATAACTCACATTTGCATAATATGATGTTAATATCAAACACACAAACTAAAAAAACTTTTTTTTGGAGGGGGCCCCCCAGGCATTCGGGGGCCCTAAGCGGCCGCTTAGTTCGCTTATGCCTCGGGCCGGCTCTGCTAACTGGCAAGAAAACCTCAGAGCAAAATCTTTTTCTCACCATTTGTTAAAAAATCCATAACACTGTGTTTTGCAAGTTTTTAATAACTCTCTATGATCCATTTATGAATTCCAGCTACAGTCAATTTTTATATCTTTAAAAAAAAATCCCCAGCAGTTCCAGGAAGCATTTATTTCTACGCCAAAATCAATTTACCACATCACAAAAATGTAGCTGACTGAAACCCTGCACTTCATTAAGATTCAACAACTCGAGCAGTTTTTAGAAAAGGCTGGTGATATATCCATGATGGCTGGTGTACAGTGCAGTGGACACAATTTCACATACAGGATGCAAGGCAAGACAAGGCAAGTTTATTTATATAGCACAATTCAAACACAAGGCCACTCAAAGTGCTTTACAGGGGCAAGATTAAAATACATGAAACACATTAGAAGACATTTAAAAGCGAATGAAAAGAAGTAAAACAATTTAAATAAAATAAAAAGTATAGGTTAAAATGGAAACAGAACAGTAGAATATGTGTTGAAAAATAGTTTGCTGATAAGAAATGTCATAAATAAAAGGCTAAAAACTGTAGAAAGAAAACGAGTTATAGTGATGCTCAACAGTCAGCAGTAGGAGCAGAATGGCTGAGTACATCTATAACAACTGGGGCCATATTACAGAAACGTCCTATCTTAAGTCCTAACTTAAGATAGGAGAGTCTAAGATAGGATTTTCTCTGATTTGGTATTACAGAAGCAAATCCTAACTAACTTTAGGAATCCTATCTTATCTTTTCAGCCCAATTGCAGCTAATCATTTGTTTACTCCCTCGACGGTGGATGGTGCATTCAAGATCTGGCATAAAAAAGGCTTAAAATGCATCGGTGATTTATTTATTAATGATCTATTTGCTAGTTTTTCTCAATTGACAAAACATTTTGGTATCGAAAAGACTAATTTTTTCCGATTTCTGCAAATAAGGCATTTTACGCAGAAGTTAATTCCCCAATTTCTTATAAACCACCAGCCAATCATGTCGATTTGTTTCTTTCTGTAAACCCCACATTAAAAGGCTCAATTTCTGTGTTTTTTCAACCTTATTTCGAAGTTGCATAGCCCCTCATTAGCAGCTATAAGAACCCTGTGGGAGCAGGACCTTGGTTCTGCCTTCACAGATCACGTGGGATTCAGCGTAAAAAACGTAATCATTGTACTGTAATTGCTTTGCAAATCTTTTATTGAATAAAAAAAACCTTTGAAAGAAAGTTACAGACAAGTGCCTAAATTAAGTTTACATTTAAAATTAATTTTAAAAATAGGTGTAATGCTTCTTTTAAAAAAAGCAGTAGAGAAGTAGTGTCTTTGTTTTGGCGATAAGTTGTTTAAATCTCTCAGAAATCTCTTCTTCATAATAAGATACATGAAGTTGAATTATTCTTATTTGTAAGTTTTATTTTAATCAGCGGTGTGCAACATTACATTTATAATAAATCACACGCTCAATATTGTATCGTGATATGAATTGCAATATCGTATCGTATTGTACTCAACATTTCGTATAATTACTTCCCAGGAACCTTTAAGAAATACATCAACACCATGTACTGATTATTTTTTTCAATAATTCAATAAATGAAATAATTTTTAGATAAAATGCTTTATTGTCCATTACATTAAAGGAAATGGGAATTATTACTAATTATGTTTTTATTACAAAAAAATCTCTCTGAAAGCCAATCATTTTAAACAAGAGTAATACTTGAATCAAGATGTGTTCAAGATGATACGTAGAAGATTGTAACACTTTACATCAACACATAACTCGTTGTTTTTAATGAAAGAAATAAAAAGGGTAAAGGAATCCCAATCCACGTTCTATCTCATACTTCTTTACGTTTTGTTTCTTGTGGACAATCCCAGTGTTTTAAATTTTAGTATATTTTACTACATGAAAAGAATGCTAAAATGGAGCCTTTCAGATAGGGCTGGAAATTGGTAATGAAGAAATTGGATAGTGGGAGAGAAAAAAAAGCAAACTTTTTTTTAAACAATTAACCATGAAAATCACTTCTAGTAGATGCCAAAAACACAAATTTGAACCCCAAAAAAATTAGCATACTACGGGCCCTTTAAAAGTCTCATTAAGACATATTCACCCTTTGGTTTCACACCAGCGCATAGAACGAGAGAACCAGAAAACCACCGATGTGAGAAGAAGTGAGTGAAGTGGGAGAAGCGGATCAGGTTTTCGCCACTGTCGAAGATTGCTGCCGCCACCTTTACCGTCCTCGGTGGTGGTGTGAGGGGGGAACTTGGTAGTGTGAGGGGGAACTGGTAGTGTGAGGGGGGTATTCTGTAGTGTGAGGTGGGTATTCGGTAGTGTGAGGTGGGGCAGTCGGACAGGTGAAGTGTGAGTCGCTGTCGTTTCCCATGGACCTGTGGGTGATGAAACCTGGCAAGCTGCCGTCGTCTGGTGTCGCTGGTTTGGTTGGTGACCCTCCTGATGAAGTTCTCGTACTGGGACAGACGCGTGTAGCCACCGGGATCTTCGCCGCATTCCTCACCGAAACTCACAATCCCAGTCCCGACCCAACGATCGAAGGTTTTGGTCACCAGCGCGCTCCCTGCGTCTCCTGTGGATCGGGAATTGACAGAAGTTGATGTCTGAATTTCCTTCAGGATCAATAAAGTATCTATCTATCTATCTATCTATCTATCTATCTATCTATCTATCTATCTATCTATCTATCTATCTATCTATCTATCTATCTATCTATCTATCTATCTATCTATCTATCTATCTATCTATCTATCTATCTATCTATCTATCTATCTATCTATCTATCTATCTATCTATCTATCTATCTATGCATCCATCCATCCATCCATCCATCCATCTGTCTATAGTTGTTGGTGTAGGATACTGATATATAATTCTAAAGTCCGGCTTTTAAAGTCACGACAAAAATATACATTATACTAACCACTACACTATGAGCACCTCCCTTGAATTTAGATTGTTGTTAAGATCTTTAATAACAAATCTACTGCTTTATTTTGCTCTCTCTTGTATATTGAATAGTAAAAAAAATCCTCTACAAAGCGGTGCTTACCGTACAGGCATCCTTCCCTTTGGCCCCGGCACACATCATGTTCTCTGAGAGTTTAGGATAGGTGCATCGGCACTCGTTGTTTCCCACTACCCGTACATTCACCTCCTGAAGTATGTCAGCATATCTTCCTAAATGGACATTTTAAAAAATGGAGATTTTCAGCATGTTTTTATTAAGAAAATGTTTCATAAATTACAACTACCATCATATGAACAGACTGATTACCTTCAGAATCGTGCAATTATATAAAGTTTAGTTGATGTGCTTTAGCACTTTCAAGACGAACTGCAATGTTTATCTGTAAAATGTACAGTTTTAAAAGCTTACCGTAATCAGTGATCCCCAACCAGTGACCCAGCTTTTAGTCCCGGTGTGGAATGTGCTCTCCGCGGAGGCTAGGCAGACTGGCTGTATGTAGTCATTGAATTCCACAGGGGACGAAAGCTCCAGGAGACATATGTCATTGTCGGGGCTGTAGCCATCGTAATAAGGATGGCATTCAACTCTCTCAACTGCCCGATAAGTTTCATTGGGGTTTGGACCGGAATGGCTGTGGCTGCCCAGATACACCTTTATGTTCACAGTTTGTTCACTGTTTTGAAGACACAGAAGTAAAATTGTTTTTGTTAGTACCTTCACATTAGTAGCTTCATATCATCTTGCTTCTTCCCCTGATTGTGATTGGATCTGAAATGGTGCTGTGTGTGTAATAATGTGTATCTTGGCATCATCTTATTGGTGAATGTTCTTAATTGCAACGCTCCATATCCACACATCCCATTTTGGAGAATTTACTGAAGCTACGGTGGCCTTCAAGGACAAGAAGCTAGTTACCAGAGATGGCATCATCCACCACTGCCAAGTCTTTTCACAATAACGAAGTTATTGGGAGCGATGAGGTGAAGATGTATTTAGTTATTTGGCACATTTCCAGCAGACACCCACTATTTATAAAAACATATAAAGGCCGTAAGTTTGTTCGTTCTGTGCTACTGTAGAAACATGGCGGTGCAACATGGCGGCCTCAGCGCCCTCTCCCATGCACATGTAAAATGCACATTCTAAGGAAATAAAGAAACAACTTTTATTTTCAAGCGATGTTACACTTATCATGAGAGGGACGGGTAAACACGGAGGGTTGCAATCTAGAACTATCACCACTAGAAGGCGCATTACATTTTAAGACCTGTTGCAAGGCAAGCTATCAAACCAAGATCAAAGGAAATGTTGGCCCCTACTCCATAACGTTGAAAGCATTCGTCAGCACCCAGCTGTCAGAGATGAGGGACCCTCCAGCGATGTGTCCCTCCTCACTGTGTATGTCCACCTGCCAGGGCCAAGCACCTGGAGAGGAATCTTGACCTCCTACAATCCTGGTGTTACGAACGGCCATGCCACATTCTGATAGATGATAAGAGAGGTAAACATTGGACATATGTATGTGACCAAATTTCAAGTAATGAAGTCTATGTTACATGAATAATATGTTAAAACAACTTGGGAAAGATTACAGAACAAGGTCACGGTGATTGTTAAAAGTGGAGTCAGTGGAGTCAGCTGGGGTAAAGTGAGCCACATGACAACTTTTTTTAAAACAATCATATTTTCACTGCCCTTTGTCTTGAAAAAATGCTGCTAATGCCCATTTCTAGGAAACATCCTGAATTAATGGGAAATTTGTAAATTTGAATGATAAATCATTTTAGCTCGCTTAGAGGGAAGCAAATGTAAAAAGTGGCTCAGATTACCCCGTTCTCCCCTACTGTATTTTTATAATTTGTATTTGTATAAATGTAAGCCCTAATAAATATATATCTATTAGGGCTGTCAAATTAACGCGTTAATTTCGATTAATTAATCACAGAAAAATTATATATATATATATATATATATATATATATTATATATATATATATATATATAGCAAAGTGTAAACATAAGACAAATAGCAAGCAATGAGTACATAAAATTGAAGAAAACACAAGAAAATACATTTAAAAACATATATACAGTATATATAAAAAAGGGGATTTTCCTACTTAACCACCTTAATAGGTGCATAAGATATTTACTATATTTACCATCCATTGTTTATACAGCTGAGAGGAGGAAACAAAATCAGAAGAGTAAACTTGTTGAGTCGGATACTTACTTGGCAGAATTGGTAGAGAATGAGTTGGAGAGTGAGTTTGACAACTACCTGAAAGACGGAACAATAAAAAACAACATGTCACGATGAAACAGACAATGATATTCATTAATAGTGATAACACAACCTCTACTAACAAGAGTCAAAGTCAAAGTCAAAGTCTAAATTATTTCTATAGCACATTTAAAAACAACATCAGTTGACCAAAGTGCTGTACAAGATACAATACAAAATAACATACATGAAAAAAAAAGTCAGTGAGTGTCAAAGTCTCAACTTGTGTTAAAGGCCAATGCAACAAAAGTGAGTCTTCAGCTTTAGAGGCATCCGGGTTCTATTCATTCACACACAGTCATATTGGTGGTGGCAAACTACCGTAGTAGCCACAGCTGCCCTGGGGACAACAAGAGAGTGTGAAATGTTTTGATTTTAGTTTTTAGAAAAACCAGAGGAGCCACATTGAGGCTGGTTTGTTTTTCATTTCTTTAAAGGTGCAGTACATGACACACTCAAATACCAACACAGGAGCGTCAGGGGGACAGGTGACAGGTGCAGTGGTTAAATGACCCAAATTAATTATAATAAGTTATAAAGGTGTGGCACTACATTTTTCAATTGAAGAATTCTGACCGATTGCATGAAGGTAAAAACATTGATTTTTCAAGCACTTGTACAATCAACTTTTTTTAAATTATAGAACGACATAATCAAATACATACTGGAAGAATATTGAATGTCCGTTGAATCTTAACAGCTATAAGTTAAGTCTCAAAATCCGCACAAGGGGTTTCACAACTTCCAAAATGCACAACTTAGGCCACTCTCCCCTATACATCCCATGAATGTGGTTCAAAGTCTTCATTCAGTCTAATTTCCTAATGTTTGAAATGAAAGTAGAGACAACATTTCTACCAAAAAGCATCTGGACCAAATTTCATATTAGTCATGTTTTGTGCACTTCCCTACTGTGTTTTGGAAAATGTCCACTGCATTTTTGAAGCTAAGGCTTAGGAGAAACAATTTCAAGAGCCAAAACAATTCAACAGGATGACTAAAAGGTTCTTCTTTCACACAAATTTCCAGGTTTTTCAAAAATCGCAATTAATTTTTCAGCATTTAAGCCAGTTATTTATATACACAATGGTCTAGGACATAAGTAGACCTCAGAAAACAAAGGCCTAATGTGTTCTGAACATTTCCATATAAAACAGTTTGGTATAATTTATCTTCTTGCACATTTAAAATAGGTATTTATAGAAGTATGTAAAATTGGAGAAAATACCCTTAGACCTCAGAGGGGAACTAGTTGGATGCTCAGACTGCTTTGAGGGCAGGGAGAGACCACTTTGCTTTTAACATGCACTTGCAGCTACATCATAGAATCGATCATTTTGATTTTATTGTCAAAAATTTCGAATTTAACAAAGTTTGATAGATATTGCCAAATGTGCATATTTATTAAACATGTGTTGATAAAAAAAATCAAGTAATGCAAAACATAATTTATCTATTTAAGTTCTTACCGGTAACTGATAAAATCTGTCTGTCTTACCTCTGGTTGAGAGAAGGATCACCGCGGTGACACCACACAGTAGCTGGTGGAGAGCCATTTCGCCTATGCCTCATTCACTCAGTCCTCAACCTTTTAATACCTTATTGCTCATACTCCACCCACAAAATAACTCAAGCTTTGCGATAATCTTGTGAAAAAAGAAGCATCAGGTCAAACATGTTTTTCTTGAATCCTGTGTCTGTCCGCAGCCGGCAGGCTAGTTCAAGCATTGATGGGACTTATTCCAAGCTGGGTCTTCCTAAGGGCCTGGCATTAGCTCATTTAAACATCTGCAGCTTGAGGGATAAAACACATGAACTTTCAGCGAAATTGATGGACAATGGAATTCATGCAATGGCTATAACTGAAATACATTTGGATAGTACATTTGATGATTCATTGATAACGTGAAACATCATATACCAGTAAAACTAAGACCTGATTTGATGAATGACAACATTGAGGCATTGTGGATACAGGTGCATTTACCCCATACTAGCCCAATACTGATTGGTTGTTGCTATAGACCACCCAACTCTAGAATATAATATCTCAATGGAATCTGTGATATGTTTGACAGAGTTGCAGATGAAAATAGAGAAATGTACTGTCTTGGTGATTTTAATGTGAACTGGTTTGAAGATGGCTGCTGTATGAAGAAAAGGTTGCTTGATATGACCAATACTTGTCATTTGAGTCAAATTGTTTCCACACCAACTAGGAATGCTCTGAACAGAGATGGAGCTCAATCATCCTCCTGTATAGATCATATTTATACAAATGTGCCTGAGGTGTTCCAAGGTAATGTCATTGTTAGTTGGCTTCAGTGACCATGACCTGGTTGCTGTGTCCAGAAAGTCAAAGATTCCAAAAGCAAAGTCAAAGATAATCTGTGCTAGGTTTTATAAGAATTTCAGCGACAATGCTTTTTTAGAAGATGTCAAGTATGCTCAATGGTCTAAAAGTCTGTGTTGAACCTGATGCTGAAAAATCGTTAAATATTTTTATGGATTTATCACAGGAGCAGGCAACAACAAAGGGCACTGTCACAGATATCGCCTATGCCCTGAGGTGCAGTAAAGAACTGGTCAGACATCCTTATGGTGTGACACCTGGGACTGGTCTAGGCAGTATGTTCAGTATGTGACATGAAACTCATGGAACATTTTTCAAATTGTACCTGGCTGCTGGCGTCAACCTGAAGACATAGGTCAACGACTTTGGACCTTATTGTCCCCAAAGGGAAATTCTTTAACACAAAAATGTAAGTTACGAATTTAAACCTCTTTGTAGAGTCAAGAAAATAACAGGGTAATAACCCTGTCCACTTTATAAGAATGAAGAATAACAACAAAAGGTACACCTGTTTTCTGTTTTACCTGAGGGGTCCAAATACTTTTCACAATTCATAGAATAACACCCAGACACAACTAGCAGAATGACTCAGGTAAAATAATCCATATGCCAAAACTGAACAACAAAAACAATATATAAAAACCAAATTGTGTAACCATATGGCACACAAAAAAGGAAATTTTCCTCCTTATTCTCTTATTCTCTTATTTTTTATTTCGTATGTTCCCCGATGTAGACCCGACCTGTGATAGCTGTAAGAGCGCACCGGCATCACTCTTTCACATGTACTGGTTGTGTCCCACCTTGACTGAGTTCTGGACATCAGTTTTTCAAACAAAAACTTAATCATTGTACTGTAATTGCTTTGCAAATCTTTTATTGAATAAAAAAACCTTTGAAAGAAAGTTACAGACAAGTGCCTAAATTAAGTTTACATTTAAAATTAATTTTAAAAATAGGTGTAAAGCTTCTTTAAAAAAAAGCAGTAGAGAAGTAGTGTCTTTGTTTTGGCGATAAGTTGTTTAAATCTCTCAGAAATCTCTTCTTCATAATAAGATACATGAAGTTGAATTATTCTTATCTGTAAGTTTTATTTTAATCAGGGGTGCAACATTAAATGTATAATAAATCACACGCTCAATATTGTATCGTGATATGAATTGCAATATCGTATCGTATTGTACTCAACATGTCGTATAATTACTTCCCAGGAACCTTTAAGAAATACATCAACACCATGTACTGATTTTTTTTTTCAATAAATCAATAAATGAAATCATTTTTAGATAAGATGCTTTATTGTCCATTACATTACAGGAAATGGGAATTATTACTAATTATGTTTTTATTACAAAAACATCTCTCTGAAAGCCAATCATTTTAAACATGAGTAATACTTGAATCAAGATGTGTTCAAGATGATACGTAGAAGATTGTAACACTTTACATCAACACATAACTCGTTGTTTTTAATGAAAGAAATAAAAAGGGTAAAGGAATCCCAATCCACGTTATATCTCATACTTCTTTACGTTTTGTTTCTTGTGGACAATCCCAGTGTTTTACATTTTAGTATATTTTACTACATGAAAAGAATGCTAAAATGGAGCCTTTCAGATAGGGCTGGAAATTGGTAATGAAGAAATTGGATAGTGGGAGAGAAAAAAAAGCAAACTTTTTTTTAAACAATTAACCATGAAAATCACTTCTAGTAGATGCCAAAAACTCAAATTTGAACCCCAAAAAATTTGCATAATACGGCCCCTTTATACGGCCCATAATACGGCCCCCCTCAGTAAGACATATTCACCCTTTCTTTTTCACACCAGCGCATAGAACGAAAGAACCAGAAAACCACCGAGTGAGAAGAAGTGAGTGAAGTGGGAGAAGCGGATCAGGTTTTCGCCACTGTCAAAGATGCTGCCGCCACCTTTACCGCCCTCGGTAGTTTGAGGGGGGAACTTGGTAGTGTGAGGGGGGAACGTGGTAGTGTGAGGTGGGTATTCGGTAGTGGGAGGTGGGGCAGTCGGACAGGTGAAGTGTGAGTCGCTGTCGTTTCCCATGGACCTGTGGGTGATGAAACCTGGCAGGCTGCCGTCGTCGGTGTCGCTGGTTTGGTTGGTGACCCTCCTGATGAAGTCCTCGTACCGGGACAGACGCGTGTAGCCACCGGGATCTTCGCCGCATTCCTCACCGAAACTCACAATCCCAGTCCCGACCCAACGATCAAAGGTTTTGGTCACCAGCGCGCTCCCTGCGTCTCCCTGTGGATCGGGAATTGACAGAAGTTGATGTCTGAATTACTTCAATAAAGTATCTACTATCTATCTATCTATCTATCTATCTATCTATCTATCTATCTATCTATCTATCTATCTATCTATCTATCTATCTATCTATCTATCTATCTATCTATCTATCTATCTATCTATCTATCTATCTATCTATCTATCTATCTATCTATCTATCTATCTATCTATCTATCTATCTATCTATCTATCTATCTATCTATCTATCTATCTATCTATCTATCTATCTATCTATCTATCTATCTATCTATCTATCTATCTATCTATCTATCTATCCATCCATCCATCCATCCATCCATCCATCCATCCATCCATCCATCCATCCATCCATCTGTCTATAGTTGTTGGTGTAGGATACTGATATATAATTCTAAAGTCCGGCTTTTAAAGTCACAACAAAAATATACATTATACTAACCACTACACTATGAGCACCTCCCTTGAATTTAGATTGTTGTTAAGATCTTTAATAACATATCTACTGCTTTATTTTGCTCTTTGTATATTAAATGTAAAAATTGATTTCCCTACAAAAGCGGTGCTTACCGTACAGGCATCCTTCCCTTTGGCCCCGGCACACATCATGTTTCTGTGAGTTGAGGATAGGTGCATCGGCACTCGTTGTTTCCCACTACCGTACATTCACCTCCTGAAGTATGTCAGCATATGTTCCTAAATGGACATTTTAAAAAATGGAGATTTTCAGCATGTTTTTATTAAGAAAATGTTTCATAAATTACAACTACCATCATATGAACAGACTGATTGCCTTCAGAATCGTGCAATTATAAAAGTTTAGTTGATGTGCTTTAGCACCTTTAAGACGAACTGCAATGTTTATCTGTAAAATGTAGCAGTTTTCAAGCTTACCGTAATCAGTGATCCCCCAACCAGTGACCCAGCTTTTAGTCCCGGTGTGGAATGTGCTCTCCGCGGAGGCTAGGCAGACTGGCTGTATGTAGTCATTGAATTCCACAGGGGACGAAAGCTCCAGGAGACATATGTCATTGTCGGGGCTGTAGCCATCGTAATATGGATGGCATTCAACTCTCTCAACTGCCCGATAAGTTTCATTGGGGTTTGGACCGGAATGGCTGTGGCTGCCCAGATACACCTTTATGTTCACAGTTTTTCACTTTTTTGAAGACACAGAAGTAAAATTGTTAAGTTTTGTTAGTACCTTCACATTAGTAGCTTCACATATCTTGCTTCTTCCCCTGATTGTGATTGGATCTGAAATGGTGCTGTGTGTGTAATAATGTGTATCTTGGCATCATCTTATTGGTGAATGTTCTTAATTGCAACGCTCCATATCCACACATCCCATTTTGGAGAATTTACAGAAGCTACGGTGGCCTTCAAGGACAAGAAGCTAGTTACCAGAGATGGCATCATCCACCACTGCCAAGTCTTTTCACAATAACAAAGTTATTGGGAGCGATGAGGTGAAGATGTATTTAGTTATTTGGCACATTTCCAGCAGACACCCACTATTTATAAAAACATATAAAGGCCGTAAGTTTGTTCGTTCTGTGCTACTGTAGAAACATGGCGGTGCAACATGGCGGCCTCAGCGCCTCTCTCCCATGCACATATAAATGCACATTCTAAGGAAATAAAGAAACAACTTTTATTTTCAAGCGATGTTACACTTATCATGAGAGGGACGGGTAAACACAGAGGGTTGCAATCTAGAACTCTCACCACTAGAAGGCGCCCAATATAGTCTATTATTTAAGACCTGTTGCAAGGCAAGCTATCAAACCAAAATCAAAGGAAATGTTGGCCCCTACTATATAATGGTGAAAGCATTCGTCAGCACCCAGCTGTCGGAGATGAGGGACCCTCCGGTGACGTGTCCCTCCCTGTTGTGTATGTCTACCTGCCAGGGCCAAGCACCTGGAGAGGAATCTTGACCTCCTACAATCCTGGTGTTACGAACGGCCATGCCACATTCTGATAGATGATAAGAGAGGTAAACATTGGACATATGTATGTGACCAAATTTCAAGTGCCGCTACTCATGCAATGAAGTCTATGTTACATGAATAATGTTAAAACAACTTGGGAAAGATTACAGAAAAAGGTCATGGTGATTGTTAAAAGTGGAGTCAGTGATTCTGGAGAACGCTTGTTGTCAAAATCACTTTTGGTCAAAATCAGTGAATATCTCCTCACATTCCGCTACCTGTCCGTACTGCCTAGTCCCTGCAAACGGGTATGTCAACAAAGGGGGCCCAACATAGCTATAGCAACATACCCATTTACAGAGCCTAGGCTGTGTTTAAAGACTGGATTTTTTTCCCAGTGAACACACTCAGAATAAGGAGAGGAAGCGGATCGGAGAAGAGATATTCACTGATTTTGACAAAAAGTTATTTTGACAACAAGCGTTCTCCAGAATCGCTTCTCTAGAGCGAAAAACAGTATTTTTTCATTGGATACCTAAGATTTTTAGAAAAAATAATTTTATAACTTTATTTTTCAACTTTATTTTATGTGTACATATATAAATCATTATCACAGACCCAAAGTGTAAACATAAGACAAATGGCAAGCAACGAGTAGATAAAATTCAAGAAAACACAAGAATATACATTTAAAAACATATATACAGTATATATAAAAAAGGGGGTGGGATTTCCTACTTAACCACCTTAATAGGTGCATAAATATTTACTATATTTACCATCCATTGTTTATACAGCTGACAGGAGGAAACAAAAGTTGAAGAGTAAACTTGTTGAGTCGGATACTTACTTGGCAGGAATTGGTGGAGAATGCGTTGGTGAAGAGTGATGTTGGTGGAGAATGAGTTGGAGAGTGGTAGTTTGACAACTACCTGAAAGATGGAACAATAAAGAACAACATGTCACAATGAAACAGACAATGATATTCATTAATAGTGATAACACAACCTCTACTAACAAGAGTCAAAGTCAAAATTATTTCTATAGCACATTTAAAAACAACATCAGTTGACCAAAGTGCTGTACAAGATACAATACAAAATAACATACATGAAAAAAAAAGTTAGGAGTGCCAAAGCCTCAACTTGTGTTAAAGGCCAATGCAACAAAAGTGAGTCTTCAGCAACATATTAAACTGTTAAACTTTAGAGGCATCCGGGTTCTATTCATTCACACACAGTCATATTGGTGGTGATAAACTACCGTAGTAGCCACTGCTGCCCTGGGGACAACAAGAGACAGAGTGTGAAATGTTTTGATTTTAGTTTTTAGAAAAACCAGAGGAGCCACATTGAGGCTGGTTTGTTTTTCATTTCTTTAAAGGTGCAGTGCACATGACACACTCAAATACCAACACAGGAGCGTCAGGGGAACAGGTGACAGGTGCAGTGGTTAAATGACCCACATAAATTATAATAAGTTATAAACCTGTGGCACTACATTTTTCAATTGAAGAATTCTGACCGATTGCATGAAGGTAAAAACATTGATTTTTCAAGCACTTGTACAATCAACTTTTTTTAAATTCTAGAACGTCATAATCAAATACATACTGGAAGAATATTGAATGTCCGTTGAATCTTAACAGCTATAAGTTAAGTCTCAAAATCCGCACCCTCGACGCAAACCCTTCTCAACTCAGATTCAGATCCACTTCTGATTTGATTGACATTATCTTGACTTTGGCAACGCTTTTCTTCAATAACCCACACTCGCAAAAGGGGGAAAAGATAGTCCATGTTGGTTTTTATTTGCACTTTAACTGTGCTGGGGGACGGGTCTGCCCAAATTGTTACGGCCGCGCCGGGGCGTATCTCTCAAACTAGAGGTCCTCCTGTGTCCGGGGAATGTTCTTGTGATACTGTCAGTCCCTTACAGGCTTAGAAAACACCGCGAGAAGCAAGACCCAGAAGCTCCCCAGCTACCGCTTTTAAGCCTTGTAAATAGTGCATAGAGTATATACATAGTGTGAAAGTAGTTTGTTATTATTGTTTTTATATTTACTTAATGGTTTGTTTGAAAAAAAAAATGTTTTTTTAACTTTTATTAGTATACATCCCATGAATCATTATATGTGGTTCAAAGTCTTCATTCAGTCTAATTTCCTAATGTTTGAAATGAAAGTAGAGACAACATTTCTACCAAAAAGCATCTGGACCAAATTTCATATTAGTCATGTTTTGTGCACTTCCCTACTGTGTTTGGAAAAATGCATTTTTGAAGCTAAGGAGAAACAATTTCAAGAGCCAAAACAATTCAACAGGATGACTAAAGGTTCTTCTTTCAAATCAATGATTGGATGTGCCAAAATTTCCTTCAATTAAACAACGATAAAACTGAAGTAATTGTCTTTGGTGCCAAAGATGAACAATTAAAAGTCAGCGCACAGCTTACATCCGTTATGTTAGAAACCACACCCCAAGCCAGAAATCTTGGTGTTGTTGTAGACTCCGACTTGAATTTCAAGAAACACATAAAATCAATTAATAAATCAGCCTACTACCACCTAAAAACATATCAAGAATTAAAGGGCTTATGTCTCAGCAAGATTTAGAAAAACTTGTCCATGCATTTATCTTTAGTAGACTTGACTACTGTAACAGTGTCCTTGCAGGCCTTCCAAAAAAATCTATCAGACAGATTCAGCTAATTCAGAACGCTGCTGCTCGAGTCCTCACTAGGACCAAAAAAGTAGATCACATTACCCCAGTTCTGAGGTCTTTACACTGGCTTCCAGTCACTCAAAGAATTGATTTCAAAATACTGATGTTGGTTTATAAAGCACTAAATGGTTTAGGGCCAAAATACATTACTGATATGCTGATACGTTATGAACCGTCCAGAGCCCTTAGGTCGTCTGGGACAGGTCTACTTACAGTCCCTAGAGTTAGGACTAAACAAGGAGAAGCAGCTTTTAGTTATTATGCACCAAAAATCTGGAACAAACTCCCAGAGAACTTGAGGTCTGCTGCAACTCTCAGTTCTTTTAAATCGAGTCTGAAGACTTTTTTGTTTCCATTTTAACCTGCAATTTTCATTTTATTTGCTTCTTTTATTCGCTTTTAAATGTTTTATGATGTGTTTTATGTATTCTAATCTTGCCCCTGTAAAGCACTTTGAGTGGCCTTGTGTCTGAATTGTGCTATATAAATAAACTTGCCTTGCCTTGCCTTGCCTTGCCTTGCCTTTCACACACATTTCCAGGTTTTTCAAAAATCGCAATTAATTTTTCAGCATTTAAGCCAGTTATTATATTACACAATGGTCTAGGACATAAGTAGACCTCAGAAAACAAGGCCTAATGTGTTCTGAACATTTCCATATAAAACAGTTTGGTATAATTTATCTTCTTGCACATTTAAAATAGGTATTTATAGAAGTATGTAAAATCGGAGAAAATACCCGTAGACCTCAGAGGGGAACTAGTTGGATGCTCAGACTGCTTTGAGGGCAGGGAGAGAGCACTTTGCTTTTAACATGCACTTGCAGCTACATCATAGAATCGATCATTTTGATTTTATTGCCAAATGTGCATATTTATTAAAAATGTATTGATAAAGAAAATCAAGTAATGCAAAACATAATTTATCTATTTAAGTACTTGGTAACTGGTAAAATCTGTCTGTCTTACCTCTGGTTGAGAGAAGGATCACCGCGGTGACACCACACAGTAACTGGTGGAGAGCCATTTCGCCTATGTCTCATTAACTCAGTCCTCAACCTTTTTATACCTTATTGCTCATACTCCACCCACAAAATAACTCAAACTTTGGCATAATCTTGTGAGAAGAAGCATCAGGTCAAACATGTTTTTCTTGAATCCTGTGTCTGTCTGCAGCCGGCAGGCTAGTTCAAGCATTGATGGGACTTATTCCAAGCTGGGTCAGCAGAGAGTCAAAGAGAAGTGCAACTTGCATTTAGGCACCTAAAATACATTTTCTCATGATTAAACAGACAATTCTATGAGGTTCAAGGCTTAACAACATAATCCAACCAACTTTGTGTTTAAAGTCATCAGTTTTACATGCTGTTACAGGCATTAAAATCAACAAAACCACAAGGGTACCCATATTTTTGCACAGCCAGTTTTTCACAATTTATTTTATTTCATACAACCAAATACTGCTTTTCAAAAAATCTTTGTTTGGAAAACATCCCAGTACTTAGCTGTTCCTGGTAAATTAAAGACATACCACTTTTATATTTTAAGTGGTAAGTGGTTTTATGAAATGTGTAAAGGTTGCAAAATGAATTATAATACAGACTCTCTACTGTTACAACTGTCCCAGTATACAGGGACAGTTGTAACGCATGTCAGGGACAGTTGTAACATGTCTAAAATATTCAGAATTAATCAATCATATACTCAAAATGAAATATATTATTGATCAGTCATATTATTGTGACTATTAATTTCTTGTTTTTAAGTAATCATTACCTTTTTTCATACTGCATGACAAAAAAGAAGCCATCAAATTACAATGTAAGAAATGTTTTAATGAGTATAGATCATACATCCTCAATCATGAGATTGATTTAATAATTATAACACACAATACCTAGGGGGCAAAACCCCTTTTTTTGGAAAAACAGACATAGAGCGTTGTAAAAGGTTGTTCACCAGAAATGATATCCAGGACCTTCCACGATCACAACCTGGGTGGACAACCTGGTCAACTAGCTGCTGGAAAGCTACAGGGGGCCGACATAGAGCAAATCAGAACCACTGTTTAAGTGAATGGGGGTGGGCTAATAGGGAATTTTGTAAACTTATATATATCATTATGACACTTTGCAAGTTGATTACTGACATTAAAACAACACTTTTTTGTATTACAGTATTTTCCAAAAAGTTTGAATAAATATGAAAAATCATCAATATCTTACTAATGATGCGTACATTTGCATATCTGCAAAGCCCCAAAATCTAGATGTTGGACAAAAGCAGAGTCAATTTGTTTTTAAATTTTGAAAACAAAACAAGTGTCCAACTGCCTGAAGCTTTTCCTAATCACAGTTCAAATTTGATCAATAACCCATAGAAAATGAATTTTTTACACAGTTTTTTCCAAGGGAATGTCTAGCCGTTTCCTAAAATACCAGCTGGAGACTCCAAAAGGACACTTTTGGTCCATAGCACATGAAATGTAACTGTGTAAAAAAATTATTTTCTATGGGTTATTGATCAAATTTGAACTGTGATTAGGAAAGGCTTCAGGCAGTTGGACACTTGTTTTGTTTTCAAAATTTAAAAACAAATTGACTTTGTTTTCTTCCAACATCTAGATTTTGGGGTTTTGCAGATGCAAATTTACGCATCATTAGTAAGATATTGATGATTTTTCATATTTATTTAAACATTTTCGAAAATACTGTAATACAAAAAGTTTTTGTTTTAATGTCAGTAATCAACTGGCAAAGTTTCATAATGATATCTATAAGTTCAAAAAATTCCCCATTCGCCCAACCCCATTCACTTAAACAGTGGTTCTGATTTGCTCTATGTCGGTCCGCTGTAGCTTTCCAGCAGCTTGTTGACAAGGTTGTCCACCCAGGTTGTGACACATAGGTACACAAAAGGCACATAGGTAATCTCTATCTATCTCTCTCCCTCTCTCTCCCTCCCTCCCTCTCTCTCTCTCTATCATGTTATGATGTTTAAAAGGCACATAGGTAATCTCTAGCAAACACTTGGCGAATGTTTGTTTATGTTTATACTAACCACGTTAATATTTGTCTCTCAGAGCCAGTGCCCCGCCTAGCCCGTTCCCCGAAACGTCAAAATCGTAAATATAAACAGCTAATGGCTTGTGAGATGTATCATGGAAAATTTGCATATCGTCACCCTCTTAAAATAATGGCCAAAGTAATTTTTTCAGTTTTCAGGAAACACAAAAAAACTTAACCAAAGATTGAATATATGATATTTATTAATCATTTCACTCAAACAGGTTGTGTCAAAATATGACTGTTGACATTTTGATAACAATTTGTCAATGGTGTAACAACATAATAGGAATGAACCCTTTTAATTAATGTTTAACTTGCGACTCAAGCCATTGTTCACCCTTGTAAAATTTCCTTTGTCACTAAATATTCCTATATTATATAACACACACTGCACCTTTAAATGAACTGAATTGAGTATGTTCTCAAACAGCAGGTGAGATGTATCATGGAAAATGTGCATATTGTACTTTAGCTGGATGTGTTTTTGAGTGCAGACGTTCCCACACACCCTAAACATACCAACAAAAATATGTGCTTGAAGCAGACCCAAAGGCTATAGGCTATGTACGTTATGTGACATGTAACTGGGACGTTCACATATTCTAAGGGTTCATAGGGTCTACTCCGACCAATGACACAACCTACACTCCCACCTGCAAAGTTTACAAAAGGTATAAAATCAGTGCATAATGAAATGCATTTTTATTTTATTTTTAAGATAATTTTTTGGCATTTTCAAGCTTTATTAGAGTTGAAATGGGGAGACAGAGAGAGAGGGGGGATGACCTGCAGTGAAGGTCCACGGGTCGGATTTGAACCGGCAACCACTGCAATGAAGGCCGGAGCCAATATGGTACACGCTCTATCCACTACGGCACCGGAGCGGCCCAATTAAATGTATTTTAACCGAAAGTGGTGCAACTGCATTGAAAACATGACAATTCATAAATGGTATTGGTCATACAGAATGATATACAAAACACCTTTTTAAAGAAAGTGTCTAGATAATATACAATTGTGGAGTAGGCTACGTTAAAAACCGATCTATTGAATATCTGCAAACGTGCGCACACATTAGCGGGCATGACAAGAACAACCAACAACATCTGAGAGAAATTGAGAATAACAAAAAAAAAAGTCAAGCCAACAATGGACTAGTGTTCTAAGCACTGACTCGAGGGGCCTTGTGAACTGCTTGAGACCGCTACACTGTGGCACTGTATATGCGCTTAATATTAATTTAATATTAATATAACATTATTAATATTATGTGCAAAAAAAAAAATATATATATATATATACATATATATTATATTTGTTTTTAATATAAATATGAGGCCCCAGCACAGGGCGTGGTCTGTGTTTAGGTATGATGAATCCACAGGTGCACTCTAAATACCGACACATTCACGTGTGCTTTTTGAGCGGTAACAAAGTGCTGTATGTTTGGTACGTGACTCTTAGCTCAGAGGAAGATTTGCACATTGTGTCTCGTTGGGTTCCTGGAATTGTACAAATAGCACATGTGTAACTTAAACACTCAAACTGTCATCGCCTCAGAGTAATTACCCTTCCATCTGTATAAGAATGTAAAACGCCAAAGATACACCTGTCTTTCATAATTGCTTGGTAGGATTTTTAAAAAAAATGGCTCCTCCCATACACTCATACTTATATAACATGGGTTGCGTTCCGAATCGCATACTCTTTCTTTTTTCTATTCTACATACTACATCTGACGATAAAAAGAATCTAGTTAGGATGCAGTAGACTATTGGGACATACTTTTCTCTCTTATTTCATCATAACATTGCGCCTTGATCTTGCCTCTTGCTTTTATATCCGTCGCATCCCCGTTTGTTTTCATAACATAGACCTATAGGCTTCGTCGATGTTACGTCACTTCACGTGCGCACTGGATTGTGGGTCAGAATCGCCCAAATAGGATGCACTTTTCAACACTAACAATCTTGGCCGCATGAAGTAGACCATCCGGGTATTCTAACCATCCTAAATCTGGCCACAAGAATCGGGACATCCTAAATATTTTTTCTACATACTATATAGTAGAAAGTATGTGATTCGGAACGCAACCACAGTTCGTTCAGCCACACACAGACACGTAGCAAAACAGCCCATAGAGACAGAGCGGAACGTGTCATAATCGGAGGCCACGCCCATCGTGGGGGAAAACAATGCACAGCGCTCCATTCACTTTATATTGAACGACACAGTATTCTTCAAACAAACTTAATATGACATGCCTTTCACAAATAAACGTTACTTTCTTTAAAGCCACGAGTCTAGTCTGTCTATACGAGCTGTTTTTGTGAAAAATTGAGTAATTTTCAATATCGAGACAAAACTCTTAACTAATGTATGCTGTATGCTAGGCTAATGTTAGCCTTCTGCTGTAGGCTAACCCTCACGTATACTCCATCCTCGCCAGGTCGGACGGGAAAAAGCACCTCAATATTGAAAATTACTCAATAATTTTTCACAAAAACAGCTCGTATAGACAGACAAGAGTTGTGGCTTTAAAGAAAGTAAAGTTTTTTTGTTAAATGGATGTTTGATTAAGTTTTAATTAAGTTTGTTTGGAGAAGACAGGTCTCCTTCAATACAAAGTAAATGGAACGGTGTTCAACGGTTTTCCCCACGATGGGCGTGGCCTATTTCATGCACTGTCTCTATTGTAAAATACAATTAATACTCTTTCTGTATTCATTTTATTCATGTAATATTCATATATTTTGAGATACTGGATTTTTATTTGCCTGAGATGTACGCATGTTTTTTTATTTGACTGAAAGCCCTTTTTGGGAGGATCACTTTTTGGCAACACACCAACATACACAAACTGTAATCTGGAAACCTAGCAATATTGAAAATGTCTGGTCATACACAAGCTCAAGAATGTATTTAAATATATAATATCCAGGCATACATTTATACATATTGTTATAATTCAGCCCGGGGAAAAAAGGGGTGCAAAGGCTGTATTTGTGTGTGTGTGTGTGTGTGTGTGTGTGTGTGTGTGTGTGTGTGTGTGTGTGTGTGTGTGTGTGTGTGTGCGTTCGTGCGTGCGTGCGTGCGTGCGTGCGTGCGTGCGTGCGTGCGTGCGTGTGTTGTGTGTGCAGGGCCGCCCATAAGGGGTAGAAAGTGGGAAAGCTTTCTAGGGCCCAGCCCTTGGGGGGCCCATGGTCTTCAGAGGCCAAGAACCTAACTGAGCCTAACATTATTTTTAACAGAAATATTCACTATAACCATTTAAAACTTGCACAACCATAACAAAACAAACATTTTAAATATTGTAACTTGGGTAAAATGTCAATATCTACTCCTCTGCTACCCTCTGCTTCATGTCCGTCCTGTGTGCACGGCACGCTGAAAAAAAGTCGCTAACACCAATTTTAAAAAGCCTGGCTCAGAGCCATTAGCTGTTTATATTTACGATTTTGACATTTCGGGGAACGGGCTAGGCGGGGCACTGGCTCTGAGAGACACATATTAACGTGGTTAGTAAATATAAACAAACATTCGCCAAGTGTTCGCTAGAGATTAGCTTTGCCTTTTAGACATCATAACATACTCCCCCACCCTTACCCAGGGCAGGTGGACTGGGTACCACAAAACTGAGCTGAGGGGGAATGGAGGCTGGCCAGGGAACGTGTATAACTTATAATTTGACCCCTTATACAGTAAGCCTTGTTGGCTTCCCACCTAGTTGTAGTAATGTGTTAATCAAAAATAAATATCAATTTGTTCTCCCAGGAATTTTAGAATCTTTCAGCCCAGCCTCCATTTAATTTGAACTCTCAAAAAATAATCTAGTCTTGAAGAGCTTTTTTAAGTTTGAGTTACAGTAAAATTATTTCCTTGATTAATTCAGGTGTCTCCATATCAGATAAATGTAGTTCTTTAATGTATTCATTTCCTTACTTTTTTGTGCCATATGGTTACAAAATTTGGTTTTGATATATTGTTGTTACAGTTTTGGCATATGGATTATTTTACCTGAGTCGTCCTGCTACTTGTGTCTGGGTGTTATTCTATGAATTGTGAAAAGTATTTGGACCCCTCAGGTAAAACAGAAAACATTCTTATAAAGTGGACAGGGTAATTACTCTGTTGTTTTCCTGTGTCTACAAACAGGTTTAAATTTCTTAACGTACATTTTTGTGTTAAAGAATTTCCCTTTGGGGACAATAAGGTCCAAAGTCGTTGATCTATGTCTTCAGGTTGACGCAGCAGCCAGGTACAATTTGAAAAATGTTCCATGAGTTTCATGTCACATACTGAACATACTGCATAGACAACCAGACCCAGGTGTCACACCATAAGGATGTCTGACCAGTTCTTTACTGCACCTCAGTGGCGGCCCGCAGCATAGGCAATGTCTGTAATAGTGTCCTTTGTTGTTGCCTGTCCTGTGATAAACCTAGTGAACACTCAAGAAAACCAATGTTATTTTGTAAAAATCTGTTGAATATTAAGCAATTGCTTGAGTTTTAGGGTAAAAAAATAAATGTAGTAAGTAAGTCAGAAATGTGCTACTATTTTTGAAAATAAATACAGTATAATAATCACAAAACAGTCCTTTTTCAGGGGCCCTTTGCACATTGTGACCAGAAAATAATAACATCTGTAGTCTATAGTGTATTGCAAACCAGTGCAAATAAACCTTAAAGGTGCTACGAGGAACTTTCAGTTTGTGTTCATTATTGTGGCCCCTTTGGACAGAAGCGGTAGTGTTTTTACTACACCAGCTGTTGTTCCTGGGTGAGTGTATACCCATGACAAAGGCATTAAGAAAAACTATATAAAAATAGCATTATTTGCTCTGATGGTCTTATTTGATGTTACATGTATAATGTATGATCATCAGAGGAAAAATTAGACTGTTTCAGAAATATTTAAAAGTTCCTTGTAGCTACTTTAAGACCTTTTTTACTGCATTCTTTTTAAAGCTATATAAATAAAGTTGTATCTGCCTACTTACTTACTGATAAGTTTGTATGTAATTATAACATATAACCAAATATATCTTTATAACAATAATCTTTTGGAGTTTTTGAAGCGACACTTATCCCTTTTTCTTTTTCTGGCATTGCAGAAATTCTCCTCCTTATTCTCTTATTTATTTTAATTCTTTTTTAAGATTTTTTTTTGGCATTTTTAAGCTTTATTAGACAGTACAGATTTGAAATGGGGAGACAGACAGAGAGAGAGAGAGAGAGAGAGAGAGAGAGAGAGAGGGGATGACATGCAGTAAAGGTCCACGGGTCGGATTTGAACCCGCGACCACTGCAACGAAGGCCGGAGCCAATATGGTACGCGCTCTATCCACTACGCCACCGGAGCGCCCCAGTATTGTCTCTCTTTATTTCCCTCTGAAAGTTTAAGCCCTTTAAGGTCAATACATCAGGTCCAGAGTTCTGCCGCCTGACTCATTAACAGCCAATAACGAGCCTTTTCAATCGACTCACAGATGAATGGTTGGGGCTAATTGTTTGTTTCATCCTCTCTCTCTCTCCTCTCCCTCCTCCTCACTCTCTCTCCTCTATCTCTCTCCCTCTCCCCTCCCCCCTCCCTCCTCTCCTCTCTCTCCCCTCTCATCTCTCTCCCCCTCCCCTCTCTCTCTCTCCCCCTCCATCTCCTCTCCCTCTCTCTCCTCTCTCCTTCCCTCCTCCCCTCTCCCTCCTCCCTCCTCTCTCTCTCTCCCTCCACTCCCTCTCTCTGCTCTCCCCCCCCCATCCCTCCTCCCTCCTCTCCTCTCTCTCTTCTCTCTTCTCTCTCTCTCTCTCTCTCTCTCTCTCTTAATACTGTAATGATTTCATGGACCGTCGAACAATACACACACACACAACACACACACACACACACACACACACACACACACACACAAACGTACATGAAAAAGCACAAACATCCACTCTCTTGTCTCTCTCACACAGTCAACATGGATCGATTTGGGGCGCCCTTAGCTCAGTCGGTAGATTAAATGAGGGATAAAATCACTCTGTACCTGCAGTACATCTCTGCAGTGTCCTGGGAGGTTTTTTTATTTTTTTTCAATCGCTGAATTGAACATGCTTGATTGATAGCTGTACACACCAATCGAGGGACAGGGGGAAATTCTAACTATAGGCAAGGCGTTTTCACAGAAAGAAAATTAAGGGAAAGGACTGGTCCATCCCAAAAATAATGGAATGAATTTTTTTTTTTTTGTCTCTATCGAAATTGACAAAGTGTTATGTGGATTATCTAGACCTATGGGGACATTAATACTTGCATTGTATTAGGGTGGAGCGAGATATCTAATTTGCATATTTTTTATTTTATTTTAAGATATTTTTTTGGGCATTTTTTATGCTTTATTGATAGTGTAGAGACAGAGTTGAAATGGGGCAGAGAGGGGGAGTGACATGCAGAGAACGACCGCGGGCTGGAATCGAACCCGGGTCCGCTGCTGGCCGAGGCCCATGGGGGGGGGACGCCCTACCAACTGAGCTAAGGGCGCCCCCTCATTGCATATTCACTGTTTTATAAAATGACACACACACACACACACACACACACACACACACACACACACACACACAACACACACACACACACACACACACACACACACACACACACACACACACACACACACACACACACACACACACACACACACACACACATCCCGGTATGCCCATGATAAAGTAGGTGTGGGCTTCTTTGCCCTAAATTCTACCTCACAGGCTCAATTACAGGTTGTGAGAATTTACGACTGTGCTGTTCCGAGTAAGGCAGTGCAGTGTGATTTGTATCCAGCTTCATAGGAACAGGTGCATCACTTGAATAGCAGCAGAGACATTATGTTAAGTCATCTGCTTGGTGTCAGGGAGGGTCAGGCCCTTTTATGATGAGCAAGTAAATACTGAAAGTAGGGAAGCCAAAAAAACGGCCCGCCTAGTCGAAATTATTAGTTGCTGTTATCACGAGAAAATCAAAGGGTTGTTTTAACCAGATCACGATAAACTAAACGTGAGATTTTTTGTAATATTAGATTATATTTTAAGGCAACGCCCATTTTGTCAAGACAGCAACTGTTTTTGGGGTTTTATCAAGATAAAAGCATAATTAACTTGTTAAAAGGGGGTGGTAGGATGTAGGGGGGCCGACCAGTAACCATGAGGTCTCTGGTTCCTCCTCCCAGTATCCATGAGGTCTCTGGTTCCTCCTCCCAGTAACCATGAGGTCTCTGGTACCTCCTTCCAGTAACCATGAGGTCTCTGGTTCCTCCTCCCAGTAACCATGAGGTCTCTGGTTCCTCCTCCCAGTAACCATGAGGTCTCTGGTACCTCCTTCCAGTAACCATGAGGTCTCTGGTTCCTCCTCCCAGTAACCATGAGGTCTCTGGTTCCTCCTCCCAGTAACCATGAGGTCTCTGGTTCCTCCCAGTAACCATGAGGTCTCTGGTTCTTCCTCCCAGTAACCATGAGGTCTCTGGTACCTCCTCCCAGTAACCATGAGGTCTCTGGTTCCTCCTCCCAGTAACCATGAGGTCTCTGGTTCCTCCTCCCAGTAACCACAAGGTCTCTGGTTCCTCCTCCCAGTAACCATGAGGTCTCTGGTTCCTCCTCCCAGTAACCATGAGGTCTCTGGTTCCTCCCAGTAACCATGAGGTCTCTGGTTCCTCCTCCCAGTAACCATGAGGTCTCTGGTTCCTCCTCCCAGTAACCATGAGGTCTCTGGTTCCTCCCAGTAACCATGAGGTCTCTGGTTCCTCCTCCCAGTAACCATGAGGTCTCTGGTTCCTCCCAGTAACCATGAGGTCTCTGGTTGGATCCCCGGCACCAGACATTAGGGTGTTATTAGAAAAACTAGCGGTGGCTGCTATTACATCTATTATGCCCACCATCTCTACCATTGTGTCCTTGAGCAAGACACTTTACCCCAAACTGCTCAAAGGGCGCTGTACTATGGCTGACCCTGCGCTCTGACCCCCTCTGGAGTGTGGTAACTTGAGAGGGGATATGAGAAAAGGCGAATGTAACGTACCTTGACAAAAAAAAAAACTTAACTTTAAAAAAGTAGAGCTTTCCTTGGTCTTCCATCAAAATTATGTATTTGTAAGATTATTTATTAGTACAACAACAATTGAATTTGTGTTTATGCCGCCGGGTTCGATGCCTCATATAGCACATGATTGTTACAAAGCCATTTTACAAACCCTATCCCTGAAAACAGATCACTGATCCGTGGAGTATGACATTTTTCGCTGCAAAATCCAAAACTGTCTAGTGATGGGTGGGTGCGTGTGTGTGTGCTGTGTGTGTGTGTGCGTGTGTGTGCGCTGTGCGTTGTGCGCGTGTGCGTGTGCGCGTGTGCGTGTGTGTGTGAATCGCGAAAAAAAAAAAAAAAAAAAAAAACTCCAGACCAGCTACAGGGCGAATTTTGAGTTATTAGGAAATAATAAATCAAAATCAAAGACTTCCGGACGCCCCAAAATCTGAATACAAATGAGTCATGGGGGGGGGGGGGGCAGGGGGCTGTGTGTGGTGTGTGTGTGTGTGTGTGTGTGTGTGTGTGTGTGTGTGTGTGTGTGTGTGTGTGTGTGGGCCTGTCGGTTGGTGCGCTAGAGTCATTATTTCATCTCTAGTAATTTACGTCCGGGATTCCTCGGAGCGAGACAAAGGCAGGGAGACGCTCACTAGTGGACACGCAGTCACTATCAGAATATGAACGAGAAGCCACACACACACACAATGGCAATTACCTTCATTAGTCAGAGCGTGTGTGTGTGTGTGTGTGTGTGTGTGTGTGTGTGTGTGTGTGTGTGTGTGTGTGTGTGTGTGTGTGTTGTGTGTGTGTGTGTGTGTGTGTGTGTGTGTGTGTGTGTGCGCGTGCGCGTGCGGTAGTAATGGACAGTAAATGAGCCCATGTGCTTCCTTATTGCCGATTATTATAGTGTGTGTGTGTGTGTGTGTGTGTGTGTGTGTGTGTGATCGAAGCTGGAGTCAGTGTTGGAGTAAATGAAGGGCGAGTGTGGACGAACACTTATCGGTGATTATTTCAGCCTGATATCAGACGTGTTCCGCTCTAATGATCTGCTCTATTGATTCACAGTTTAGAAGGAATGTAACGCATGTGAGTTTGACTGTCTAGTACACTGCGTTTTGAAGGAGTTATATACTATACTGTAGATGGGACCCTTTTTCTAGAGTTGAATGAGCAAAATCCCTTAGTTAAATCCTTATTTAAGTTGGGTGGATGATATACCGAAACATGGCCTGTGTTCCATATCGCATACTTTCTTTTTTCTACTCTACATACTACATCTGACCATAAAAAATAATCTAGTTAGCATGCAGTACTAGGCATACAATTGGGACATACTTTTACTTATTTATTTCATCATAACATTGCTCCTTGATCTTGCCTCTTGCTTTTACATCCGTCTCATCCCCGGTTGTCTTCATACGGAGGCTTCGTCGATGTGACGTCACTTCCGGTTGCACACTGGATTGTGGGTCAGTATAGTTGCCCAAATAACATGCTGATTTCAACACTAAGCATACTAAATCTGACCACACAAATTGGGATTTAAAAAAAATAATTTTAACCTTTATTTATACAGGTAAATCCCATTGAGACCGAAGACTCTTTTGCAAGGGAGACCTGTTCTCATTCCCATGTTACCATTCACACACACATTCATACACCGATAGCAGGCTAACTATCGACATTCACACGAGGCAAGTTTGGTGAAGTGTCTTGCGCAAGGACACAACAACTCTGACACAGGTGGCAGGGCGAGGGATCGAACCTCCAACCCTTTGATCATCGGCCGACCCGCTCTACCAACTGAGCCACAGTCGCGCCAAACATGTTAAATCTTGTTTTCTAGCATACTAAATAGTAGAAAGTATGGGGATTGGAAGGCAGAAGGCAGTGCCAGTTAAACAGTGTCTTGTCCAGCATTCTTAACTCCCCAGGCCCTTTCATCCACCAGGTGCCATTAGACCAAACTGATCCATCCATCCATCCTCACACCTGTTCCCACTTCCCTAATCTGCCCGGGCTCAATAGCTTGGCCCCTTCCCCACTAACGTCCTCACCTGCGTCACACACACACACACACACACACACACACACACACACACACACACTCCCCCATCAGTCACTCACTACCAAACACCTGTCTATTGGTCCCTGGTTCAGATCCTAATTGTTCACAAATGGCGTTTTTTTTTTTTTTTAAGATTTTTTTTTTTGGCATTTTTTATGCTTTATTGATAGTGTAGAGACAGAGTTGAAATGGGGCAGAGAGGGGAGTGACATGCAGAGAACGACCGCGGGCTGGAATTGAACCCGGGTCCGCTGCTGGCCGAGGCCCATGGGGGGGACGCCCTACCAACTGAGCTAATACATAAATAAATAAATCTTAAAAAAAAAGAAAAAGAAACTCAGATACTAGCTTTGTAAAAATGCAATATTACATTAAATGGTAAACGCTTCAAATCTATAATGTGTTCAAGCAATCAGCGTTTGCTTAAAAAGTTGCTTCAAAAGTTTGCACAGACAACTTTGTGTTCATTAAATAAAGTCCCATACATTATTGCTCAGTCTCATTTCATCTATGTCCTTTCTTAAGAACATTATATTACATAATGCTTGTGGGTGGGGCGGATAAATAATTTTGCTTGAGTGATATATTATTAAAAAATTAAAGAGTGCGTATTGTCCTGTCCAATGACTAATGCACGAGTAGCCATCTGGGCACTGATTCCACACCACAGCTCTGATTCACTCACTCACTCACTCACTCACTCACTCACTCACTCACTCACTCACTCACTCACTCACTCACACTCACTCACTCACTCACTCACTCACTCACTCACTCACTCACTCACTCACTCACTCACTCACTCACTCACTCACTCACTCACTCACTCTCACA
>CM047527.1:17630526-17665526 GCA_026122265.1 Ammodytes dubius
ACACACACACACACAACACACACACACACACACACACACACACACACAACACACACACACACACACAAACAAAACAGCTGTGTTGTTGAAAGCTTTTGGGACACACCTCTTCCTTTGCAGTAGTGTCCAAGTAAGATAAAGCACGCCTGTCACTGCCCACACACTCTATTCACTGTGTGTGTGTGTGTGTGTGTGTGTGTGTGTGTGTGTGTGTGTGTGTGTGTGTGTGTGTGTGTGTGTGTGTGTGTGTGTGTGTGTGTGTGTGTGTGTGTGTGTGTGTGTGTGTGTGTGTGTGTGTGTGTGTGTGTGTGTGTGTGTGTGTGTGTGTGTGTGTGTGTGTGTGTGTGCTTTCGATCCGTGGGTGGCCATTGGCAGCACTTGAGTGTGTGTATCTATTTTTTTTTCCTTTTACTCTTTTTGTGATGTGTCACGCTGGCAGCAAGCATGCAACGAAAAGATAGTGTGTGCCGGGGCTGTGTGTGTGTGTGTGTGTGTGTGTGTATGTGTCTGTGTGTGTGTGTGTGTGTGTGTGTGTGTGTGTGTGTGTGTGTGTGTGTGTGTGTGTGTGTGTGTGTGTGTCCGTTGACCAAAGCAAATTTCCAAAGACGTGACTTCAAACCATTTACACACACACACACACACACACACACACTTACACACACACACACACACACACACACACACACACACACACAGCTTGTAGCCTGTTTAGTGTTTAGGGGCACAGGGTTCACACATTACTGTTGAAAAAGCCTCAGTTCAATCCGATGTGATTTACTCAAGCGAATGATAAAAAAAAAACTTCTATCCTTCAGGGGTTACACACAATATGACCCACTGCCCGGCTGCCGTGGTGAAAGCCCTTTCATTTTTCGCTCCACACCTTTTATAAAAACGAAAAATAACATGTACTGAATGCTGTGTCCACTAGAAAATACGTTAGTAGTCATGTATTTTGCAGCTAAATTATACACACTGCTCCTTTAACCTAAACTTTGTCTTTAACCTCTGGCTAAGTTTATCGCTTACCCATTACCTGCCTAGAACAATGTGGTAGGATGGCCGAGAGGAAAGGTGGCCGACCAGTAACCATGAGGTCTCTGGTTCCTCCTCCCAGTAACCATGAGGTCTCTGGTTCCTCCCAGTAACCATGAGGTCTCTGGTTCCTCCTCCCAGTAACCATGAGGTCTCTGGTTCCTCCTCCCAGTAACCATGAGGTATCTGCTTCCTCCTCCCAGTAACCATGAGGTCTCTGGTTCCTCCTCCCAGTAACCATGAGGTCGCTGGTTCCTCCTCCCAGTAACCATGAGGTCTCTGGTTCCTCCTCCCAGTAACCATGAGGTATCTGGTTCCTCCTCCCAGTAACCATGAGGTCTCTGGTTCCTCCTCCCAGTAACCATGAGGTCTCTGGTTCCTCCTCCCAGTAACCATGAGGTCTCTGGTTGGATCCCCGGCACCGGACAGGAGGGTGTTAGCTGTAAAACTAGTAGTGGCTGCTATTACATCTACGTGCCCACCATCTCTACCATTGTGTCCTTGAGCAAGACAGTTAACCCCAAACTGCTCCAGGGGTGTTGTACTATGGCTGACCCTGTGCTCTGACCCCCTCTGGAGTGTGGTAACTTGAGAGGGGAATGAGAAAAGACAAATTTCAATGTAACCAATGACTAATAAAGTAACTTAACTAAACTTAACTTAACTTAGAAGATTTACATCCCTCTTCCACACTCAACCCCCCCCCCCCCGTCCCCCCCCCATCTGAATCAATTAAATTGCTCTCCACATACAAAGCTCTGGATTTCATTAAACTACATTGTTGGGCCATTCCTCGCTAACCCACAATCTCAATTTCTTCTGAGCCAGGTGCAGCTTTGCGATAGTCCATATGAAGAGGGACACACACACCACTGAGACACACACTAAAACTCACTCATGCACAGAGAGAGAGACACACACACACACACACTCACACACACACACACACACACACACACACACTCACACAGAGACAACACACACACACTCACCACACAAACACACACACACACACACACACACACACACACTCATGTACAGAGAACACACACACACAACACACACACACACACACACACACACACACACACACAACACACACACACACACACAACAACACGTTTAAGTGGTTTGCAGTATTTCTCACCTGAGAACTCAACGATATAATTGAGTTCTCCTCACAATAATATATCAAATTCAACCTTACAATACGGAGTGTGAGACCAAACCATTTTTTCGCAGGGCTTTCGTGCTCGTTAACTGTAGCTTGACTGAAAGCTTTTCTCGCCTCTGGCCCCATAGTTACTGTATCTTTTTCCATTCCAGAGAGCGACATCACTCATTTCAAACACCTCTGTATTCTGAAAGTGTCTGCTGCCTCCACTCCTCACTCCTCACTCACTCACTGGGTTTGGACTTTAGCTTTGTGCTGTGATGCTCTGAAAAGCTGCAGTGGTTTGGGTTGTCTTCTAAAAGCCTACTAACGTTCTACTCATACTAAAAACATACTAACGTTCTACTCATACTAAAAACCTCTAAGTTCTACTCATACTAAAGCTACACGTCTACTTACTCAAGCCTACTAGTTCTATCATACTCAAAGCCCTACTAACGTCCTACTCATACTACAAGCATACTAACGTCCTACTACATAATAAAAGCCATACTAAGTTCTTTATACTAAGCCATACTAACATTCTATACTCAAAGCCCGACTAACGTTATTCTCATCTAAAAGCCCTACTAACTTCTACTCATACTGAAAGCCCTACTAACGTCCTATCATCTAAAAGCCTACTAAGTTCTACTCATACTAATTTTGACGTCAATTTAGTATGTTGGGTTGTGAATGCGAGTTTTTTAGGCGAGAAATGCACGATGAGTATTTACTTCGGAAAATTGTGTGTATAGATCGTAGTACTTTCCTACTCAAGCAATCCGCCCGACATTGCATTTTCGTCTTTTCAAACAACATGGACGTTTTTTTTTTATCTGAAAAGTTGCAGTGGCCTCGGAGTATTTAGTATAGGCAGTGTCCACCTTTTCTGAGACTGTTTAATTCTGGCTGTGTTCGAAAAGCCTCTTTACGTCTCCCTCCTATATACTCACAGTTTTATACATATCTCTTACTTAACCATCCATTGTGTATGCGAGTTCGTCGACCGTTTACACTGAAGTATCAGAAGCATTGTGGGTGGTTGAGTGGAAATTAACCTGTCGATCCATACACAAATCTTCTGGTACTCATCCGGGCATTTCTTGCCTACATAAACTGGCATACACAACCACAACATACTCAACATTGACGTCAACATTAGTATGTGTAGGACGTTAGTAGGGCTTTCAGTATGAGTAGGACGTTAGTAGGGCTTTCAGTATGAGTAGGACGTTAGTAGGGCTTTTAGTATGAGTAAGATGTTAGTAGGGCTTTCAGTATGAGTAGGACGTTAGTAGGGCTTTCAGTATGAGTAGGACGTTAGTAGGGCTTTTAGTATGAGTAGGACGTTAGTAGGGCTTTTAGTATGAGTAGGGCATTAGTAGGGCTTTGCAAACACAGCCAGTGTCTTGGAGTATTTAGTATAGGCAGATTCCACCTTTTCTGAGAGGTGGAATCTGTCTTAATCTCTGTCTTATTTACTTAGAAATGTGTTCATTGGCTTGTTTTTCTGTAATGAATCAACACATTAGGCTGTCTTCCATTTTGGCGTCCGTCCTGGGATTACATATCTTTTTTTTTCTTTCTTTCTGGCACCTTGCAGCATCTCTCCAGTTTACTCCACCAGCATTCTTAGCATTTCCAGACACTGTGTATAATTGCAATGGCGTGAAATGCAGCCTGTTGTATTCTCTCATTTATCCACATTTCTAAAAAGGTACACTGCACTGTTAACAAGGAGGAATAGGCGTTCTTTAGACTGTGTTACAGTTAAAAAATAATAATTGGATTTGGGGAGAGCTTGATAAGATAAAGAAAGTAAACTTAGTAAAATCATGTAACAATTCGAGGCCCAGCTTGCAAGGCGGTGTGTATGCTTCACCCTGGGTATCACAGGTAGCAAGACGGGTTGGATACTCCGCGGTTGTCATCTCTGGATAACTCAAAGTCACACAATTTCACTTCAGTTCGACTGTGCATAGAAGCTTAACAAGCATAGTTCCTGTGAAATACATAGAATTTAAGAGTTTAAATTAGAAAAATATACATGCTATGAAAACCAAAGTCAGGCAGGCTTATGCTCAACTTGAGATACAGATGAAGACAACTGAGATACCAAAGTCACTGGAAGTAAAGGGCTGAAAAAGTGAAAAGCAACTTACTGGCTGTGATTCCATTGTGTGGTTGATATCATATTATTTGAGTGTGGGAATTTGGATTAATGATTCATAGAAAAATACCTCAAATTTAATATATGTTTATTAAGGTGCCATTTATATGGATCTCAAGAATCTATTAGCTTTTGAGGTCAGAAATCCGGGTTGTTGTTAAGACCAGGGCCTTTCTGAGAAGTACTTGCCATCAGTTAAGTAATTTTAGTTTTTTTTTAGTTTTTGTTTTAGTTTTTCCTTCCGTAACCATTTTTAGGTTGGGATGATTGTAAATTGAAATATGGTGACTCCATGCCAGCCCTTCTAAGGAAGACCATAATTAAATAAAAAAATAATTAAATGAAAAAACAAACTTGATTAATGGATATTTAATTAGTTTTATAAGTATTGTTTTATTACCTTTAGAATGAGCTATGTTTAAATTGGGAGAAAATCTGCTGGCCAGTGTTAGTCAACACCATGTCTCAATGCAATCCAGGCCGTGCGAAGAGGAAGGGTTTTAATGCTATTCTTTACAGGATGCCTCAGAGCTTTTATCATGTTTATCCATTACTAGGATTGAAAAATGCTAGATGACTGCGAATGTTGAAGACCGCAGTGCAGTTGGATACGTGCGGAGAGCGAGTGGACTGGCTAACTGCATGTACTGACAGCTGACAGGAGGTTAGTAAAGAGGGACGATTCGCTCGTCGTTTTGATAGCCTACAATTAAGTGTAGGAAGCCGGGGGAGTGAAAAGAGTGGGAAAGCTAAAACCCATGGCGGGAAGGAGGAGAGGTTTTAAAGTTGTGTAACGCGTGGTGTTTTCTTGGAAGATTGTTGTCGCTACTATTGCTGCTTACTGAGATTGAACGAGGTAATCGGACTGGAGAAAGGAATTAAATTGCACACGGGCCGTGCGATAAGACGAGGGAGGGAGCAACGTCGGAGTGTAGTGGGTGTGGTGGTGTGTGTGTGCAGTGGGAGCGTCGGGTGGGGTGGTCATGTGTGAGATGTGTGTGTGGTGAGGGTTATCTAGAGTTGTGTTTGGTGGAGTATGGTGTGTGTTGTGTGTGAATGTGTGCTTGTGTGCTAGAGAGTAGAGTAGCCAGAGAAAGGAGGAGACGGACAAAGGAGAGACACACACACAATAGAGCACACACAGAGAGACACAGATGAAGAGAGACACACTAGAAGTAGATACAGATGAGAGAGGAGACTGTAAGAGTGATGCTACAACATATTGAGTAAATTTTGACGAGAAGAGAACAACATGAGAGAGAACAAAAGAGAAGTCTTAAACAAAAGAGGACGGACAGAGGAGAGGACAAGTGAGGAACAAGAGAGAGTGACATCATCGACAGAGAGAGATTTGATAAGTGCTTTATGGAGCAAATAAAACAATAGAGCAGAATTCATGTTGTGAATATCAAACTGAGATCCCTGTGTGTTTATGTGTTGGCTCGGAGAAAGCTGGAGTGGAGGCTGTGCAGAGAACAGACACATATTACTACAGTAGTACTACGGCCTTTTTTCATCTCTCTACTTAACACATTAAACTTCATTTATATAGATATACAGGTGAAACTCATATAATTTGAATATCATGGAAAATTAATTGGAATTGAGGCAATAATTCATTCAAAAAGGGGCCCAAACCAAGTACTGAGAACATATCGATGATTATACTTTATAGAGGGCCGACATTTCTGTATTTAAAATCCCTTTTTTTATCGATTTTTATGTAATATTAAAATTTTCAGAGATTTTGAATTTCATAAGCTGTAAGCCATAATAATCAAAATTATAACAAATAAAGGCTTGATATATCTCACTTTGCATGTAATGAGTCTATATAATATATTATTTTCACCTTTTAAGTTGAATTACTGAAATAAATTAACCTTTGCACGATATTCTAATTTTTCGAGTTTCACCTGTATATTCGTCCTTGTTTAATGTTGCTGTTGGTGTGCACATATTTGTACATTTTTACCCTTAAAAAGTAGTATTTTAGAAGAAAAAAAAGAGACTTCTTAAAAATAAATAAACGGCAGGGTGGGCGGGTGTGTGTGTGTGTGTGTGTGTGTGTGTGTGTGTGTGTCTGTGTGTGTGTGTGTGTGTGTGTGTGTGTCTCTGTCTGTCTGTCTGTCTGTCTGTCTGTCTGTCTGTCTGTCTGTGTGTGTGTGTGTGTGTGTGTGTGTGTGTGTGTGTGTGTGTGTGTGTGTGTGTGTGTGTGTGTGTGTGTGTTTCTGAGACAGGGACATTGAACACACACATGTAATATTCGGCTAACATGTCCGTTACAATGAAGGGGCTTCGCTGTCTGCTTTCATATCACGTATATATATATATATATATATTAAAATAAAAGCTGTTACTAGATGAGCTCATGTGAACATCCCGTTTCTGTGGGAGCGCAATTATCAGACGGAAATGTCAGCTCGACCTTATGCCTTTCCAGAGCGTGAAATGGTTTTCTCTTTTATCATCAAATCGAAGCATATTTTTTATGTGTAGGTTAATCTAACAGATAGTCATTTTGCTGCAGTGGGCTCCACAATCCGTACAGCCCATTCACACAAACAGGATACGGTATTTCGTTTTGTCTTTTATGTTGCCAATTTTTTTTTTTTTTTTTTTTTTTTTTTTCTTAGACGTAGTTTTTACTATGCTTTTATTTTCTATGCACATTGTAAAGCACTGTGTGACCTGTCTGTGAAAAGCGCTATATAGATACATTTTACTTACTTACTTACTTACTTCCTTGCTTACTTACTTACTTGCTTACTTACTTACTTACTTACTTACTTGCTTACTTACTTACTTACTTACTTACTTGCTTACTTACTTACTTACTTACTTACTTACTTACTTACTTACTTACTTACTTACTTACTTACTTACTTACTTACTTACTTACTTGCTTGCTTGCTTGCTTACTTACTTGCTTGCTTACTTGCTTGCTTGCTTGCTTGCTTACTTACTTACTTACTTACTTACTTACTTACTTACTTACTTACTTACTTACTTACTTTGCATGTGATATTGGACCAATAGCTTTGTAAGACTTTATTTCAATATGTAATGTGCACCCCCTTTGGACTAAGGCGGTAGTGTTTTTACTACGCCAGCTGTAGTTCCTGGGTGAGCGTATACCCACGACATATAACATTAAGAAAAACTATATAAAAATAGCATTATTTGCACTGATGGTCTCGTTTGCTGTTACATGTAATTCATGATCATCAGAGGAAAAAATGTGTGTGTTTCAGAAATATGTAAAAGTTCCTTGTAGCACCTTTAACATGGTTGACACTTTAATACACAGCCTATGAGTACATACTCTTTGTTAACATGGGAAACAAAGCATGGGAAGTGAATAAACAGTGCTATTTCCATTGTAGATATAACCCCCATTCTCCGGTACTTATTTGGTAGTAGCGTAGTCCAGTCTTTACTATAATGTTCCAGTTCTGCATTATTCCATTATTATTCCTTGGCAAACGCTCGCTGGAGTAAACCTGGATCCTTTTACTGGAAATCAATGGCTGAGTCATTTCAGCTATAGTGTCTGCACCTTCACACACACACACACACACACACACACACACACACACACACACACAAGCACGCAAGCATACATGCACACACACACACACACACACACACACACACATACACACACTCCAACACACACACACACACACACACTCCAAACACACACACACACACACACGCACACACACTGCCCAGTAATTCATCCATGAAGGTCCAAGAGGAGTTAAACTGGCAAGAAAAACAACATCTGGGAAATAGACGATAGCTATAGGGAAAGCCGAGAAGTATTGTGTTAATACGAAACTTAGGCTCTGTAAACGAGCATTTTGCCAGCTACAGCGGACACCATCGAGTACACACCCTTTGTTTACGTACCAGATTACAGAGCCTAGGCTGTGTATTGACACTGGATTGTATTTTTTCAGCGAACACACAGTGTGAACAGGTTGCGGTTCTTGAGGAGAAATTCACCAATTTTTTTTTAACTAAAATGATAATAATAATGGATTGGATTTATATAGCACTTTTCAAGGCTCTCAAAGCGCTTTACAGGGTTCCAGGTTCCATTCATTCACACACAGTCATACCGGTGGTGGTAAACTACGATAGTAGCCACAGCTGCCCTGGGGCAGACTGACGGAAGTGTGGCTGCCATTCAGCGCCAACGGCCCCTCCGACCACCACCTCAAACATACAGCAATCATACACATTCACAATAAAAGTGATTTTGACAACAAGCGTTCTCCGGAATTGCTGATTCCACCTTTTAAGCCGTTGGGAATCAATTTTGGTGAAAAAACTCTGCTTTATAACCTTAGTATTCAATGCTAATCAATGCAGTTCAGCCCAACAGTGTAATCAAACCCATATTGTCTTAAAGGAGAGAGAGAGGCAGAGAGATAGAATTACTGTTTGAGTTGGTTGGAAGACATGAGTGATTTTTCCATCCAATCCTTCCAAGCCAACTGTCAATACCACGTCTCTCTACATAAGCTTCAGATGCCTTCAAGGACGCCATCTTTCATTTGTGATTTGAAACTAGAAGTGGAGACCAAAGTTGTTGTTTTTTTGAATATTTTTTTTGGCATTTTTCAAGCTTTATTTGATAGTACGGAGTTGAAATGGGGAGACACAGAGAGAGAGAGAGAGAGAGGAGAGAGAGAGGAGAGAGAGAGAGAAGAGGAGAGAGAGAGAGAGAGAGGGGGGGGGGGGGGGGGGGATGACCAAAGTTAACTGAGCGCCATGCCTGTGGTTACATTTCCTGTAAAGTGTAGATCTGATTAGGAAAAAGCGCAAATCCACTGTTAATGTTTTCATCCTGGAATCTGCATGTTCCAGTTTAAACAGTGGAGATAATAATGGAGGATAAAAAAAAAGTGTGTTTACATTTGTATCGCCAACAGTGTGAACATATGCCAAGGTATATATATACAGTAATGGTGTTAAGGAAACTGTGTGTGTGTGTGTGTGTGTTGTGTGTGTGTGTGTGTGTTGTGTGTGTGTGTGTGTGTGTGTGTGTGTGTGTGTGTGTGTGTGTGTGTGTGTGTGTGTGTGTGTGTGTGTGTGTGTGTGTGTGTGTGTGTGTGTGTGTGTGTGTGTGTGTGTGTGTGTGTGTGTGTGTGCCTGGATCTACTAGCTACTGCTCTGTGTTTGTCTGTAGAAAAATAACACAAGATTTTTTTTCCACTCCTCCTGGAAATCAACAGGGTCCAATTCTGAAGAAATCTGGCATTTCGAACACACACACACACACACACACACACACACACACACACACACACACACACACACACACACACACACACACACACACACACACACACACACACACACACACACACTGCAGTCTAAATACACAAGCGCACACACAGACAAAAGAAGACAAGTTGGTGGCAGTGCACTTCCCTGAGGAGTTTTTATTTACTGACAACAGTGAGACGGATGTTGAACAAATGCGACCGAAAAAATAGACAATACTTTTTGTTTCCTAAGCCAGGAGAGGAATAAGTAACAGCTACTGACACTTTCTATCTTCTTTCGTCTGTTTTTAAAACGCTGTTGTTTTTCCCCCACCCATTTCATCAGGTAGGGTTTTATTATTGTATTAGTTTTCGCCATTTCAAGGATCATAAAGTCTCAAATGCGGACGCCATGTCTTGGTAAAAAATGACTTGTTTACTCCTTGTTGCTGACTGTGTCCCATGTATTCTATTTAATGGCTCAGTCCCCACCATCGTTTTTCGGCGTTATCCACCACTGCCTCAAGTCTTTCCACAATATCAAGTGATGAGGTGAAGATGTATTTAGTTATTTATTCTATAGTACTTCTTCTTCTTCTTTGTCTTCCAACAGGTGCATTTCCCCAGGACGCCCACTTTATATATATATAAAAAAAATGCATGTGGCCGTTAAGTTTGTCCATTCTGTGCTGCTGTAGAAACATGGCGCGCGCAACATGGCGGCCTCAGCACCCAGATCCCATTTAGATATAAAAGGCTCATTCTAATGCATTAAAATAACAAACTTTTATTTGTTTTAAAAGCAATTATACACTTATTAAAACACTCTTATGAATAACATATTCCATTTCTGAACAACACCAGTTCTCCTTTGTGACACTGCACCTTTAAATAATCAAAACTAGAAGCTACTCACTGTGCAGTGAAATGGTCCCTGTCTGTGTTTTACTATAATAAAAAAACAGAATGAGTAAATGACGTTAACAACTCCACACACACACACACACACACACACACACACCACCACCACGCACGCACACCACGCAACGCACGCACGCACCACCACACACACACACCACACAACACACACACACACAGCACACACACCCCATATTTAAACACATGCTGACCCAATGCAAATTCACTCCCACACACAGAAGAGAGACAGTGTTACAGCTGTTATGTGACACATTTGCAGCAAGTCACACCACCGGAAGAGGCAATGAAAGCAGTGACACTCATTCACCATCACGCACACACACACACACACACACACACACACACTCCCCTGCGCTCAGTGTGTGTAGGGGGGGGCCGTGGGTGGGTTAAGGTGGGTTAATAGGCGAAATGGGCATTTATACCCGGGTAGCTGGTTCCATCGCCATCACAGTAAAATGGTGGTAATAACGTGGGGGGTGTGGATGACGCCAGAGATATGAATTCACACCCCCTGCCTGAATGACGACAGAGGCCTTGGGATGTTCAGTGAATGGGCGTGCGGTGCGGTAGTGTGTTGCAAATTAGTTTTTTTTCATGCGGCGCATCGTATCGGAAGTGACTTATACGTGGTAGTGCATTCCTGTCACAGTTTATTACAGGTGTAGAGTTTTTTTTTTGGTCAGGTTTATGAGCTGAAACTTTATTCTTTTTGAATGTGAGAAGCCTTTTTTGAAGCTCTTAAAACATTGATTTCTCTGCATGTCACTCCCTCTCTGTCCCATTTCAACTCTGTCTCTACACTATCAATAAAGCATAAAAAAGCCAAAAATAGCTTAATAATAAAAAAAAATAATAATAATTAAGCTAATATATTTGCACATGTGGGCACACATTAGCATTCTACATTGTACTGCAGCTTTAGATCATGATTGAGTAAACATTCACATTGTAGAGTTTCTGAAGAGTAACAAGTCATTCATGCATTCATCAGTGAGCATGTCTTTCACTGAAACAGGTTGTTGGTCAATCCTTCAACTTTTGTCTTGACTGAAATATCTATTATCTATCTTGTGTTTCTCTTTACCGATTGTTGTGTATTTGATGTGTTTGCATTGTATATTGTGTATGTATTGTTGTTTTTGTTTTTCTCGACATCATTGCAAATGAGGGTCATCCACTCAATGATATCTGAGTATAAATATAAATCTCTAAAGGTTATATACATCTCTAAATAACTATCGGCCATTAATTGTTATGATATATATGATTAACATCCATAGTGCCAAGAGGATCACTCCATGGACTCTGGTGGATTCTTGACCTTTCCTCTAATGCCACCAACATGTTGACATTATCTCAGATAATATGATAAATTGCCTTGAAGGACGTTTCCAAGCAATTCCACATATCACAAGATGAATCCCAATTACTTTGATGATGCTTTGACATTGCCTGTCCCTACGGCAACACCATTGGCTCAACATTCAACATTTGTGCTTTTCAGTCAAATGTGTGTCACCATGTTTTGAATGTTTTTCATTTAGCTCAAACATTTATTTTCCCCACAGAACAAATTGTACTAATCAGTGCATCGGACCAATTTTCATAGGTCGGATGTCAGCCTACACACTAACCCCGCATTCCAAATCGCACACTCTTTTCTTTGTACTATTCATACTAAAGCTGATCATGAAAATAATCTAGTTAGCATGCAGTAGGCATACACTTGGGACATACTTGTTTATTTCATCATAACATCGTGCTTTGATCTTGACTCTTGCTTTTACATCTGTCTCATCGCTGGTTGTTTTCGTGCGGATGCTCAGTCCGATGGGCACTGCATTGTGGGTCAGAATCGCCCCGAATAGCATGCTGACTTCCACACTAAAAATCTGGGCCTGGATGTAGTAGGGCATCCGGTTATTTTTAAGCATGCTGTATCTGACTGCATGTATAGGGACATCCTCAATCTTTTTCTACCATACTAAATAGCAGGGAAGTATGGGTATTGGAACGCAGCCAGTGCTTTGTATTTTGGTGCTACTTGGCAAATATTAGCATGCTCTAACAAACGTAACATTAAGAGTATTTATTACATTGCACTTGGAAAATCCTATGTCAATCAAGGCATTCTGCAGGTCTGTTATTTCCAGCAAGACAGACCGCTGTCAAGGGTATAATGACCGTTGCTAAGGACCGACGTCATAGTTTTAATGGATAGACGTCCACAAACAGGGCTACTACTCGTTCAGAAAACAATGGAATACTTTTTTAACATGACTTTGCATGTATCAGGAGAGCAAAGTCATGCTTCGCGTCGGGCTCCTGCTTCAACTTGTCAGTCTTTATTTCTAGCAAGTGACCCGTTCGCTATACTTTATCCCTTACAAAGTAGTCCCTCACTGTCTGTCTTGAGCCTTGGGGGGGATGTTTAGCCAATCAAATCAGCCAGCCCCCCTCTCTCCCCCATCATAGTAAAGTTGACATTATCCGTCATGCTCCACATCCTCCGAGCTGTCAATCAACTGACCTTCCCCTTGTAACCTCTGCCTCATGCATATTACATTTACGCTTGGGTTCTGACAACCAGAAAGAACTGGGAAAGATGGTGTGATTTACAAAATGGCCGAAGAGGAGAAAGAAAGAAGCCTGTAAAGCTGGACCAAGACAGATTAAAATATATATGTGTATCGTGTAGTGGATAGAGCGCGTACCATATTGGCCCCGGCCTTCGATGCAGTGGTCGCGGGTTCAAATCCGACCCGTGGACCTTAACTGCAGGTCATCCCCCCCTCTCTCTCTCTCTCTCTCTCTCTCTGTGTCTCCCCATTTCAACTCTGTACTAACTAATAAAGCTTGAAAATGCCCAAAAAATAATCTTACAAAAAATGCCCCTTTTCGTCCCATTATTAGGCACTTTACCACATCGGTAAGGGGCGTCTCCTAATCTTTTTTTTGTCCGCTATTTTTGTCTCAATGTCTCAAATGTTTTTAGGAATTTTTCTCGGTCTTCATGGAGACCTCGGAATACTCAAGGAACCGTAACTTTCAAATCCCATTTTCCTGCTACAGACGATTTGACCGGACGAGTTTATTGGACACATATGCCATGAATATAAATATTCCAGGACCATTACCTTTGTATAAACATATGTATGGGCAGTGTGAAATAGACTTACTTCATACTGTTCCGCTGGTCCATGTGTAGACAGGTCTTCCCGAAACAGGATGGCGGGAAAAGTACGGAAGGCTGAAAACACAGAATGTCTGGAACTCAGAAATGTCGGAACAAGGAGTGATTCACCGGCTAATTTTAGATTTCAGGTGCAAAAAGACTGTAATAGCATAGAGATATAAATAGCACTCGCACAGCATAATACACACACACACACACACACACACACACACACACACACACACACACACACACACACACCACACACACACACACACACACACACACACACACACACACAACACATACACACACTAACTAACTAACTTTTTGTTCATTCTTACAACCCCTTTGGACAAAAGCGGTAGTGTTTTTACCTGCACTTAAAGGTGCTATGAGGAACTTTTCAATATTTCCGCAACACTTAAATTTTTCCTCTGATGATCATAAATAACATGTAACAGCGAACAAGACCATCAGTGCAAAGAATGTTGTTTTTAAATAGTTTTTCTTAATGCCTTTGTCATGGGTATATGCTCACCCAGGAACTACAGCTGCCGTAGTAAAAACACTACCGCTTTTGCCCAAAGAGGGTGCAAGAATGAACAAAAACAGAAAGTTCCTCTGAGCACCTTTTTAACTATGTAAAAATAGCATTAGTTGCACTGATGGTGTTGTTTGCTCATGATCATCAGAGGAAAAATAAGACTGTATTAGAACTATTAAAAAGTTTTTAAAAAATATATAAACTAGAATAATTCTTCATTAAAAAACCATTTAAACAGCCAAAAAAAAAAAAAAATATATTAAAAAGTTCCTCGTAGCACCTTTTCATCACATGTTCATCTGGAGTAGCTACTTAGAGCAGCACTAATCTTTCTAGTGTGCAATAGGATCCGATCGTTCGTTGACAACAGTTCAAGTGAAGTGTTTTTTCCATAGATAGCTAAAGTGCTTCTCACTGCATACCTTTCTGTTCCTGCCAGGTGGCTCATTGTATCCGCCGGTCGCAGAGGAGACTGTGATTATGTCGCTTCGAGGGGAAAGCGGGGGCTGAGAACTGACACAGATTACAAGTCGGAAGTCGGGACGGTTCTATTTCCAAACTCTGTGAGATTGAGTGTGTGTGTGTGTGTGTGTGTGTGTGTGTGTGTGTGTGGTGTGTGTGTGTGTGTGTGTGTGTGAACTATATCTAAATGCATCTTCTGGCTAATTCTTTCAGAAAGATCTTGATGTTTTTTTTTTTTTTTTTTAGATTATTTTCTTTTGGCATTTTCAAGCTTTAGTAGATAGTACAGAGTTGAAATGGGGAGACAGAGAGAGGAGAGAAGATGGAGGAGAGAGAGAGAGAGAGAGAGAGAGAGAGAGAGAGGAGAGAGAGAGAGAGAGATGAGAGAGAGAGAGAGATGAGAGAGGAGAGAGGAGTGAGAAGAGAGGAGGAGAATGAGAAGAGAGATGGAAGAGAGAGGGGGGGATGACCTGCAGTAAAGGTCCAGGGTTGGATTTGAACCCGCGACCACTGCAACGAAAGCAGCTACATGGTCGAAAGATGTGACAATTTTTAATTTTTAATTTTTTTGGGGGTTTTCAATTTTTGGGTACAACAAAAACACATACACAAGGAACAGGTGTCTCCGAGTTCAAATAAAATCAAAATACATCATACAAAACATCATAAGCTTTCATACAAAAATGTGTACAAATACACATGAAAAAAAAAAAAACAGTGACTCAATAAAGTTAGGGGGGAGGGAGAGTTTAGTCCTGGGCCAGGGTTGATAAAGAATTGAAATAAGTATAAAAGAATCCCATTTTTTGGTAAATTGTATTAGCACAGCCTTTCACTGTTAATTTAATTTTTTCTAATTTCAAAAAGAACATAACGTCTTTGAGCCAGATTTGAATTGAATTGGGATTAGGGGATTTTCCATGTACAGGTGAAACTCGAAAATTTGAATATCGTGCAAAAGTTCATTTATTTCAGTAATTCAACTTAAAGGGTGAAACTAATATATTATATAGACTCATTACATTCAAAGTGAGATATATCAAGCCTTTATTTGTTATAATTGTGATTATTATGGCCTACAGTTTATGAAAACCCCAAATTCAAAATCTCAGAAAATTAGAATATTACATAAAATCAATAAAAAAAGGATTTTAAATACAGAAATGTCGGCCCTCTAGAAAGTATAATCATGCATATGTACTAAGTACTTGGTTTGGGCCCCTTTATATTATTTTCACCTATAAAGTTGAATTACTGAAATAAATGAACTTTTGCACGATATTCTAATTTTTCGAGTTTCACCTGTAAGTAAAATACGGCATCTTGCCAGAAGGGAAGTGAAGGCTAATGTTTCTGATTGTAAGGCTGTTATATGGGGTTCTTTAGATGGGGTTCCCAAATATTGCAATGAAGGGGTCTGTTTTTATTTAGGCTGATGTGACAGTTTTTATTAGTGATAGGAGTAGACAAGTGCAATCAAAGTGTCTATGTTTAGTTTTGATCCGAGTCAGCTTTAGACAACGTTCCAGATTGCTGTTAATAGGGTACAGCAGGTTAGGGGACTGGGCTGTCTTCAGATTGACTCATCCAGTCAAACTGAGCAGCAGTGGCTATAATGAGACTTGTTTTACAAAGTTCCAAGTTCAATTTTTTTTTTCCCGAAAGTCTCACAAACAAGAAAAACCTCCCGCCTGGCCTTTTATTCTGACATAGAATCTGAAGAGCTGGGGTTTGCTCATTATACACTCACCTTCTGTCACGACTATAAGGGACAGGACACCAGATCACATAAATAAGTCTGGAGAAAAAAAATGAAGTTGCCATTTCACTCTTTATAAATACCATCCCTCCTTGTTTTGCCATTAACTTTAACTGTGTCAGGGTGTGTTTTCATGATGCTTGAAGGGAGGCAGAGAGACAGCGAGAGACTAGGTTTCATTAGGTTTCTTGTTCTGTTTCGTCTGACATGCCTGTGTTGTTGACCTTTTTGAGCCCGCTGATGAATGTTGGACTTCCGATAAGGCAGTTATACCGGAATATACAGCTCTGGAAGAAATTACGAGACCACTCAAAATTTTGTTGTTGTTGTTTACAGCAGCAGGGCCCACCGTTTGGTTTACAAACATATTCTAGTCTTACATTTGGTTCCAGGTTCCTCAGAATAATTTAGTTTTGATATATTTAGATGGAATTATTCAACACTAAAATGACATGTAGAGTAAATATGTTTTGTAAAGTAACTGCAGGCTCTGCACATGCAAAGAAATCCCCCTCCTCTGAAACTGCATAATGCGCCTTTAAACCTGCAGTGTGTAGAATTTTTGGATTTTTTTCATAGCAGACTTGGTAGAAAATAATTATAACATCCATAAGTACGTTTAATTTAGTGCATAATAGCTTTTTATTTTTATTTTTTTCACCCTTAGAAAGGTCTCTTTTATCTCCGTATTTCTCCATACCATGGACCAAGGCATGGGCGCCGCCATGTTGGAAGCGTCATGGTTGGAATGTAATCAGGTGCATTGTTTAAAATGTAGAATTGTTCTTGTCCTTGAAGGCCACTGTAGCTTCTGTTATTATTTCGAAAGGGTTGGGGTTACCCAGGGAGCGTTGCATTCTAGAACTTTGTAGAATGTTCTTGATGATGTCATGTTACACACTGCACCTTTAAGTTGTCCTATAACTGTTCCATGTGTACAGTGCAGTGAGTTGGAGGAGATTCAGTCAGTCAGAGTTCTTTGCTTCTGTCAATGAGGCTGAACACAGAACCACATCCAGCAGGAGACCAGATCTGCTCCATGTTGGAACTGGCAATGGCTATAAATCACACACACAATACACAGACACACACACACACAGGCATGCACGCACACACACACACACACACACACACACACACACACACACACACACACACACACAGGCATGCGCGCACACCACACACACACACACACACAGAGGAAATGAAAAATGAGAGCCCGGAATCCCAAATGTCTCTTAAACAGCATGCAGCGAGCTCTTTGTCCAGAGAAAACTGGATTTAGAACTATAGTAGACTTTTCCTCTCTTCTCCCCTCCACTTAAAATATTTTAATTTTTTTCTTAGACAGTTTGGAGAGACAGAGATGAAATGGGGCAGAGAGAGGGGGGAATGACATGCAGAGAACGACCGCGGGCTGGATTTGAACCCGTGGTCTGCTGTGAAGAGGACTGAGCCTCTATTAGGGTGAGGGGGGGGGGGGGTGCTTTTACCACTACACCAAAGCAGCCCCTGATTTTTAAGTTTCTGAATCGAGGGTTTATTGTCCCTTGAGGCAGCTTTACGATTAAGGCTTAATAAATAAAATTAACGACTTGTACGAAATAATTTCCTTGTATTGAAGTTGTGAATGGGTGACTACTGTATGTAATAATAATAATAATAATGATACATTTAATTTATAGGCGCCTTTCAAGGCACCCAAGGTCACCTTACAGAGCATAAAATCATCATAAAATCATTAAAAACAAGACATTGTGGAAAAAACAAAAGAAAAAACATTGTCATTGTAATAATTCACTATAAAACGTGGATACAAACTTGAACTCTGACAATAAAAACCATGTACATACTATTCTCCGTATATCACTGTCAATCTGGATTTCATGAATGTGACTTAGTGGTTCTCCTAAGCCATTCTAGCTGTAGGATTTGAATGATGCGCTGACAGTTGGGTGAGCCATTGCTTCACGCGTGAGTTGAACCGTATGAAATCTCATCTTCACCAAAACCAGACACACACACACACAACACACAACACACACACACACACACACACACACACACACACACACACACACAACACACACACAGACACACAAGAGACACACACACAACACACACACACACACACACACACACACACACACACACACACCCCAGGAGAGCCACATAATAGAAAAAAAGGCGCGTGATATATATTCCACTTTTCCCTATCGTCCCTGTGATAGTCTCTTTCTTATACTCACTCTTCCACACACGGTTGCGTTTCAAATCGCATACTCTTTCTTTTTTCTATTCTACATACTACATCCGACATAAAAAGAATCTAGTTAGGATGCAGTATGACATACTATTGGGACATACTTTACTCTCTTATTTCATCATAACATTGCGCCTTGATCTTGCCTCTTGCTTTTATATCTGTCACATCCCGTTTGTTTTCATATGGAGGCTTCGTCGATGTGACGTCACTTCACGTGCGCACCGGATTGTGGGTCAGAATCGCCCAAATAGGATGCATTTTCAACACTAACAATCTTGGCCGCATGAAGTAGGACATCCGGGTACTTCTAACCATCCTAAATCTGGCCACAAGAATCGGGACATCCTAAATCTTTTTTCTACATACTATATAGTAAAAGTATGCGATTCGGAACGCAACCATAGTATGTTATTGTGCCAAGAGGAGGGAACTATATGGGGAGAAGTCAACAGTAAAGGAGCTGTTTGGGGGTTAACACTAGGTTTAAAGGTTCAGGTATGAATTAGGTTTATGTTAGGGTTAGTGTAAGGGTTGGGGTTAGGCATTTAGTTGTGATGGTTAGGGTTAGGGTAAGGGGCTAGGGAATGCATTATGTCAATGAGTGTCCTCACAAGTATAGCCGTACAAACGTGTGTGTGTGTTGTGTGTGTGTGTGTGTGTGTGTGTGTGTGTGTGTGTGTGTGTGTGTGTGTGTGTGTGTGTGTGTGTGTGTGTGTGTGTGTGTGTGTGTGTGTGTGTGTGTGTGTGTGTGTGTGTGCTTTTGTTTTTCCAGGAGTGAGGATTGTTGGGGTCATAGCAAGGTCAACTAGCAAATGCAGGATTTTTCAGCTATCTTTAGCTTGAGGAACTGTTGGATGGTTTAAGGATCCACAAGCTATTTAGCATGTATCATTGTGTGTGTGGTGTGTGTGTGTGTGTGTGTGTGTGTGCATGTGTGTGTGTGTGTAAGGTGTGTGTGTGTATTGGTGGTGGGTATGAGGGCCATTGTGGTCGTGCCAATTTGTGGCAATCGTCTGTAGATGTTGAGATATTTCATCTATCTTTATCGTCTTGGACCATAAATATATTTTTAAATTTTTTTTAGGGGAATCCTTCAACATATTACAGTATTTCAGTCTGCCAAAAATTAGTGGGCTGGGATTCCGACCAACAGAAAGTTAGACATTGTAAAGCAGTGCTAGATTGCTAAAAAAGAAGGAGAAGTGTGGTAATTGAGAGGGGGATATGCAAAAAAAGATTAAATTTCAATGTGCCTGTGGTAAAATTGATCTCACTATATGAGCCCCATGAAAGTATTCTAGTTTTAGACAATGCACCTGATGACATTCCAACCAACATGGAGCCTCCATAAGACTTGCCTGCTCAATGTACAAAATGTAATATTAATATTTGTAATTCTCCGCTCAGGAGGATAATTCAGATTATTGGCAGAGGTGATTTTACACCAATGAGGACATATTTATGAATGAAGATATTGATTTTAGCTAATCAATTACTTAAAATGTTACACAGTGTCCCTTTAGATGTGCAATGTGATGAACAATATTTACAATCTGAGCAATATGCAGTCAACTGGATGTACATTTTGATGTGAAGTAACTTCGATCATTGTAAAAAAAAAAAAGTGCACGGACCCTCAAGTGAACCTGCTGTAAGGTGTCACAGGTGATAAAGGGACATTGACGGATCTATAGCTTGTGCTCTGACACGGTCAAACTCATTTTGTTTTTGTCATCTAGTCAAACGATGCATTCACTGACCTCTTGCCGCCTCATCTACTGTGCACCTGCGCCATGTTTGATGGTGTGTTCAAGGCCCTCTGAAAAAAAGATTTCAAATCTTTCAACAGCGTCCCAAGAGTCGTTTTGTTTTCATGGTTTGTGCTGCAACAGTTCCCAATGGTTTTCCCAAAATCAACCAAATTACTGTTGTTGTACCGTTATTTGGGTGGTAGGATGGCCTAGAGGAAAGAGGGGCCGACCAGTAACCATGAGGTCACTGGTTCCTCCTCCCAGTAACCATGAGGTCTCTGGTTCCTCCTCCCAGTAACCATGAGGTCTCTGGTTCCTCCTCCTAGTAACCATGAGGTCTCTGGTTCCTCCTCCCAGTAACCATGAGGTCTCTGGTTCCTCCTCCCAGTAACCATGAGGTCTCTGGTTCCTCCTCCCAGTAACCATGAGGTCTCTGGTTGGATCCCCGGCACCGGACAGGAGGGTGTTAGTAGTAAAACTAGTGGTGGCTGCTATTACATCTACAGTGCCCACCATCTCTACCATTGTGTCCTTGAGCAAGACACTTAACCTCCAAACTGCTCCAGGGGCGCTGTACTATGGCTGACCCTGTGCTCTGACCCCCTCCGGAGTGTGGTTACTTGAGAAGGGATATGCGGAAAGACAAATTTCAATGTAACCATTGACTTATAAAGTAACTTAACTTATTTTATTTATTCAGGTGACAGTTATGTTACATGTTTTGAGTTTGCATTGGGCATTTTAAAGCCCCCTGCAGGCCAGTACAAGAATGCATTATTTTTGTAGTTATTTAATGTGTGTTCAATCTCATTGGCTGATTAGAGTCACATTATGTTAGTCATGTGATGGGTCAAATAGCGACAGCCATTTTGATCTGTCAGTCAAGCTGGAGATTGACAGGGTGCAACATCTCCTTTTTCATCCACTCATGTAAGAAAGCCTTGGAAAAGCTTTGTTTGTGAGTAACTTAATTCATACACGCAGCTCTGGAAAAAAATGAAGAGACCACTCCAAATATTCAGTGTCTCTTGTTTAACTATTTATAGGCATATGTTTGAGTAGAATGAACACTTTTATTTTATAATATAAACTACTGACAACATTTCTACCAAATTCACAATAACATTTTGTCAATTAGACGCATTTTCAATAAGTAATGTAGAGATGAAGATTTAAGAAAAAAACAGACTGGTCTCTTAATTTTCTTCCGGGGCTGTAGCTAAGGTCATTTGCTCATATTTCGTTGTATTTCCTAACTTTATTAGCACATTTTTCAAAACAATTTGCATATTGGTTAATTTTTTTGTTTCACACTTCTTATCCTGCTACAAACAACTTGATCACCTGTCTTCAGTAAATTGATGTACAAGTGCATGTCAACAACATCCTTTATGGTCTTTCGTTATTGATCCTGCCTTTAAAGGCCTACTTCACCGGTGGGAATATGAAGGTGTATTGAATTCTGAGATCCTATGTAGTATAAATGTGCAAAAAAAAAATGAAATTGGTTCATCCTAGCCTGAGAAATTCATATTCCCACCGGTGAAGTAGGCCTTTAAGTATAGTGTGAAAAGTGTTAAGCTGTCTGGTGATGTGAGTGATAATTGTAATTGGTACAGCTCTTTGAGACTGAAATACAGCTCTGGAAGAAATTAAGAGACCACTCCAAATGTTCAGTGTCTCTCGTTTTACTGTTTAAAGGCATTATGTTTGAGTAGAATTAACTTTTTGGCTTTGCTTTTATTTAACTACTGTCAATATTTCTACCAAATTCCCCCAGAAAATATTGTCACTAAGAGCATTTCCATTAAGTAATGTAGAGATGAAGATTGAAGAAAAACCCAGGCTAGTCTCTTAAAGGTGCAGTGTGTAATATGACATCATCAAGAAAGTTCTACAAAGTTCTAGAATGCAACGCTCCCTGGGTAACCCCACCCCTTTCGAATAATAACAGAAGCTACAGTGGCCTTCAAGGACAAGAACAATTCTAAATTTTAAACAATAATTGATAGGTTTTATATAGCGCTTTATTGCCTAGGCACTCAAAGACGCTTACATGGTTCCTGGTTCAATTCGTTCACACACACAGTCATACCGGTGGTGGTAAACTACGAGAGTAGCCACAGCTGCCCTGGGGTAGACTGACGGAAGCGTGGCTGCCATTCAGCGCCAACGGCCCCTCCGACCACCACCTCAAACATACAGCAATCATACACATTCACACAAGGCAACGTGGGTGAAGTGTCTTGCCCAAGGACACAACAACCATGACACAGGTGGCCGGGCGGGGATCGAACCGCCAACCCTTGGATCGTTGGCCAACCCGCTTAACCACCTGAGCCACAGTCGCCCCAATGCACCTGATGACATACATTCCAACTATGACACTTTCAAGATGGCGGCACTAGGCCTTGGTCCAAAATATGCAGAAATATCGACATATATGAGACCCTTTCTAAGGGAAAAAATAATAATTCCAAAAACAATTTTCTGCTATTATGCACTAAATTAAATGTACTTATGGATATTATAATTACTTTCTACAAAATCTTCTAGGAAATAAAATCCAAATTCTACACACTGCAGGTTTAATTTTTTCCGAAGCTGTATGTTGTTTTGGGCCACTTGCTTATTTTCCCTGTCGCACATGGAAAACTTTTGACATATTTGACCTTTTTGAATTTCTTATTGAAAAGCTTTAATTTTCTGCTTGTTGGTTTCTGTTTACTCCTAACCCGACTTCTTTCACTGCTGCTCGAAATGTTAACGATGATTTTGCCCCTACCTGACACACAATAACAAGAGCACATATGATTAAAATGACGGGCGCTCCGGTGGTGTAGTGGATAGAGCGCGTACCATATCGGCTCCGGCCTTCGTTGCAGTGGTCGCAGGTTTCAAATCCGACCCGTGGACCTTTACTGCAGGTCATCCCCCTCTCTCTCTCTCTCTCTCTCTCTCTCTCTCTCGCTCTCTCTCTCTCTCTCTCTCTCTCTCTCTCTCTTCTCTCTCTCTCTCTCTCTCTCTCTCTCTCTCTCTCTCTCTCTCTCTCTCTCTCTCTCTCTCTCTGTCTCCCCATTTCAACTCTGTACTATCTAATAAAGCTTGAAAATGCCCAAAAATGATCTTATTACGGCAATCGTAAACTCATAACCTCATTGCTGTATTTTAGAGGTCTGGCCAGTAAAACCAGTTCTTTGTCTAGAAGTTCTGCTTATAATAATAATAATAATAATAATAATAATAATAATAATAATAATAATAATAATAATAATAATAAATAATAATAATAATAATAATAATAAAAATTGCTTTTCAATCTGTATGTAAATCAAACAAAGGTTATTATGGGTCATTCTTCATCAACTGAAATTTTTTTTTAAATAAAACAAACAGGTGAACACGGGCTGAAAAGAACTGTATCAGCTTGATACGGGCCACATTTTCATTCCATTTTCCGTCCTTTTTTATTTTTATGAGACTCCTACCTATTACCTCACCGCTTTCATGTGTCTTCTTAATAACCAAAACCATCCTCCTCCATCACATTAGCTGCCTCTGAGCCGCACATTGACCCCCGGGGGCGTTTGTAGCCCTTTTTATTCACGGTCTCGTTTGTCAAGTATAATTTACTTAAAGATTGTAAAATAAAAATAAAAAAAGTGTAGTGGTTAGTTGATTTTTTGGCATTTTCAAGCTTTATTGGACAGTACATGGTTGAAATGGGGAGAGAGAGAGAGAGAGAGAGAGAGGGGGGGGGGGGATGACCTGCAGTAAAGGTCCACGGGTCGGATTTGAACCCGCGACCACTGCAACGAAGGCCGGAGCCGATATGGTACGCGCTCTATCCACTACACCACCGGAGCGCCCTGAATATCGCATCATGAAGTGACAGAGGTATAGACTTAATGGAATCCAGAATTTGCTGTAACGTCTCCAAGATCAAGGCCATCATCTAGAGATCCAATCAAAACACCTTCTGCTTTGTCCAATGAAATGTGTCCTATACAAAGAAAAAGGGATGAAAGAAAAGGGTGAATAAAATGGCTTTCTGCTGGACTCAATAACAGGTCAGTGAGGCCACCTCCCAGCCCTTCTAAGTCGAGGTGAAATCATTTATTAAAGCACGTCGCGGATGGAGTGAGGGTTGAGACGATATTGCTTTCCTTTAGTTATTTAAGCGAAGAGAAAAATCTAAACCACAGCTTTTGCCATGCAATATACAGTTGTGCATTTACAAAGAGAGGGTGGATGGATGGATGGATGGATGGATGGATGGATGGATGGATGGATGGATGGATGGATGGATGGATGGATGGATGGATGGATAGATAGATAGATAGATGGATGGATGGATGGATGGATGGATGGATGGATGGATGGGTGGGTGGGTGGGTGGATGGATGGATGGATGGATGGATAGATAGATAGATAGATAGATAGATAGATAGATAGATAGATAGATAGATAGATAGATAGAGTCCTTTTCACCAGCTTAAATGATATTCGATTGGATATAGAGAAATGGAGATATAGAAGTATTATATAGAATAGACATATAGATAAATACATACATTCATTCATGCGATTCAAGTCGCCAAAGTCTTTCCACAATACCAAGTGATGAGGTGAAGATGTTTGTAATTATTTATTCTACAGCATTTCGTCTTGGTCTTCCAACAGGTGCATTTCCCCCAGGACGCCCACTTTATAAAATGCATATGGCCGTTAAGTTTGTCCATTCTGTGCGACTGTAGAATCATGGCAGTGCAAAATGGCGGCAAGCCCCGCTCTTATGTAGATATAAAAGGCTCATTCTAAGGAAAAAAAACAAAAAAAAAACACTACTTTTATTTTCCATTAATTAATATAGACTTATTAAAACATTATTGTGCATATTATATATATATTCCATTTCTGCCAAGTCTGTTCTGCAAAAATTAATTCTACACACTGCTTCTTTAAGTGAGAAAAAGGTCAAGACAAGACCAGTTGAAAGGCACAGAGATAAAGACCGGTACAAGATGATAATCCCTCTGCTCTGTCTCATCAGACCACATGGGCTTGATCCCGCGAGCCGGACAAATATATGACTCAGGCTTTAGATTCCAACTCTGCGGGGCTGAAGAGATGACTCATCCTCTCCCCCTCTGTGTGTGTGTGTGTGTGTGTGTGTGTGTGTGGTGTGTGTGTGTGTGTGTGTGTGTGTGTGTGTGTGTGTTGTGTGTGTGTGTGTGTGTGTGTGTGTGTGTGTGTGTGTGTGTGTGTGTGTGTGTGTGTGTGTGTGTGTTGTGTGTGTGTGTGTGTGTGTGCCCAGTCGCTATCTCTCTCTATTCATCGTTTTTCCCCTTGTACACGTCTTAACCCCCATGTCTTCTCTTGCTCTGCCTAGAGATAAACTCCCAATGAAGTGTCATCATAAGGGGGTGGGCTTTACAACTGGGCCCCTACTCTCCTCCATAAAGCACAGAGTAAGGCTGTGTCTGAAAAGCCCTACTAACGTCCTACTCATACTCAAAGCCCTACTAACGTCCTACTCATACTAAAAGCCCTGCTAACGTCCTACTCATACTAAAAGCTCTACTAATGTCCTACTCATACTAAAAGCCCTACTAACATTCTGCTCATACTAATTTTGAAGTCAATTTGAGTATGTTGTAGTTGTGTGTATGCAAGTTTGTGTAGGCGAGAAATGCCCGGATGAGTACTTACTTCCGGGTGGATTTTGTGTATGGATCGTAAGGTTTTAACTTTTCCTACTCAACCGCCCCACAATGCATTGCGTCTTTTCAAACGACACAAAAGTTTTTTTTTTTTAATTCTTTATTGCTTCTGTATACTTCAGTGTAAAGGTCCGAAGAACCTCGCATACACAATCGGTAGTGTAAAAATACTATACTGTAACTGTGGGTCTCTGCCTGATTGCGGCTGTATATAATAGAACCAGCTAATCTGCACATTGCCTATCATGGCTTCCATTGTTAAAGAATGAATTACTACGATTGCTTCATCTTTTTAAAAAGGTTACAATTCACCCAGGACTCTTACCTTCCATTATGGGATCAGGGGGGTTTCTTCCAGAGCCTTTATCGCTGAAATAATGCCACTATAGTCCGGCACTTAATGGTCGGGTTTTTACCTCTCACACAATCTAAAAGCATTGTCTGTCTGTGGTAGTATTATCACCCCCAGTAGGTGTAATTCTGGGGGATCTGACATTTTCTCCCACACACGGAAATGGAAAAAGATTCAAAAAAATGCTGGTATGGGTTTGTCAGACAATGAAAATTGAAAAAGAAAAGAGATGATAGATTGTTCGCTGTATAGTATCGTATCATTTTTCGACCGCGTGTCTAAGGTGATATACCTGATCAACTGGTGTCAAGGTCTCACACGCGCATACACATGCACACTCACACACGCACGCACGCACGCACACTCGCTCACATCACTCACTCACTCACTCACACACACACACACACACACACTCTCACTCACTCACTCACTCACACACACTCACTCACTACGCGCACGCACACTCACTCACTCACACATGCATACAAACACACACACACACTCACTCACTCACACGCACATGCACACACTCACTCACTCATCATACGCGTACACACACTCACACACACACACACACACATGCACACACCACACACACACAGCTGGATGATGAAATTCCGCAGCTCGGTAACTAGTCAACATTGCAGAGTGTTTAGACAGTTGGTATATTTTTTGATTTGGTTATAAACCATACGAGTGTTTCTAACGCCTAAAACCGTGCAGAGCTGAGAACAACATGTATCACCGTCTCTGAACTGAAGACATTATGACATGATTTTACTGGAGAAAGGAAGGGAGATGTTTAAAATAATTGCAACTAAAATGGTAAATGGACTTGACTTACGTACATATCGCTTTTTAGCCGATTTTCTCAGCCCCAAAGCGCTTTTCAATTCTTACCACATTCACACACACACACACACACATACACCGATAGCATATACCTGATCAACTGTTGTCAAGGTCTCACACACGCATACACATGCACACTCACACGCACGTAAGCACACTCACTCACTCACTCACTCACTCACTCACTCACTCACTCACTCACTCACTCACTCACTCACTCACTCACTCACTCACTCACTCACTCACTCACTCACTCACCATACAATTTGAAATAAGACTTCTACTTTTCACGTACCAATGCTATTTACCGCTGCTATTTGTATCCTTCTCTGTGGATAGTTCACCCTGTCGCGTCCTCACACGTATTGTAAATAAGTCTAGCTATACTGCAGCATTGTGATTACACCTGTATTTAACCAGGGGGAGGTTAGATTGACACGCGTTTGGTTGAATAAACATTTTCTTGAAGGCAAAGCTGCTTGGGAGTCTGAAACGTTCTCAGACTAGAAGTTAAACCTTTAAGCTTTAGTGCATGCATGACTTTTTCAAAATAAATAAATGTCGGTTACATTCAAGCCATGTACGTATTTTGAAATATTATGCTGTCTCATGCAGAGGTAACTCTTTTCCGTGACTTTCCAAAGCTGCCAAACTCTCTACTATAGGAGGAAGCTACAGCTATGTCCACACACTACTTGTGGGGGGGCCGACCAGTAACCATGAGGTCTCTGGTTCCTCCTCCCAGTAACCATGAGGTCTCTGGTTCCTCCTCCCAGTGACCATGAGGTCTCTGGTTCCTCCTCCCAGTAACCATGAGGTCTCTGGTTCCTCCTCCCAGTAACCATGAGGTCTCTGGTTCCTCCTCCCAGTAACCATGAGGTCTTGGTTCCTCCTCCCAGTAACCATGGGGTCTCTGGTTCCTCCCAGTAACCATGAGGTCTCTGGTTCCTCCTCCCAGTAACCATGAGGTCTCTGGTTCCTCCTCCCAGTAACCATGAGGTCTCTGGTTCCTCCTCCAGTAACCATGAGGTCTCCTGGTTGGATCCAGCACGGACAGGAGGGTGTTTAAAAACTAGTGGTGGCTGCTATTACATCTACAGTGCCCACCATCTCTACTATTGTGTCCTTGAGCAAGACACTCAACCCCAAACTGCTCCAGGGGCGCTGTACTATGGCTGACCCTGCGCTCTGACCCCCTCTGGAGTGTGGTAACTTGAGAGGGGGATATGAGAAAAGACAATTTCAATGTGCCTCGTGTAAATTGACTAATAAAGATAACTTAACGCAAATGAGTCTATTAGTAGAAATTGAAGCCTCCATAGTGGAAAATTCTGCCGTACAGTTTTCTATTGTAAGCCTTTCCCTGAGAATATGTTTCATCACGTCTCCTCACACCTCGCATAGCGCTACAGAAATTGTCTTTTCTGTTGTTTATGAAATATTAATCACATAATTTACTACGCTGAATTTAAGGTCGATCTCCTGCCTGTCTTCACCTTTTGGCAACAAAACTCTTATTGATTTTTTCTAAATAACTCCGAGCACAGCAGAGTCGAAAATGGAAAAAAATAGATATAAGATAGAAAGATACAGTAGATGGATGAATGGATAGATGGATATATGGATGGATGGATGATAGATAGATAGATAGATAGATAGATAGATAGATAGATAGATAGATAGATAGATGGATGGATGGATGGATAGATAGATAGATAGATAGATAGATAGATAGATAGATAGATAGATAGATAGATAGATAGATAGATAGATTGATAGATAGATAGATAGATAGATAGATAGATAGATAGATAGATAGATAGATAGATAGATAGATAGATAGATAGATAGATAGATAGATAGATAGACATAGATTGCTAGATAGATTGCTGGATAGATAGATAGATAGATGGTACCATTAAGACAAAAATATGGTCCTGAAAGAAGTAGAGCCATAAAACATGATGCCAAAATTTTGATCTGCAGCCACTGATCAGCTCTTCAGTGTCTGACAGTGTTTAGTTAAAGGTGTACATTATAAGCACTTTGGCTGATGGAGTAAACCCGTATTACTGCTGCCTGCTTTTCACACACGTAGTAATGAAGTCAATAGACTAGAGAGAGATGTGTGTGTGTGTGTGTGTGTGTGTGTGTGTGTGTGTGTGTGTGTGTTGTGTGTGTGTGTGTGTGTGTGTGTGTGTGTGTTGTGTGTTGTGTGTGTTGGTGTGTGTGTGTTGTGTGTTGTGTGTGTGTGTTTGTTTCGTGTTGTGTAGGAACGGATAAACATGAACAGCATGAGAGGGTTTAAGACGCAGGATTTGATCCATCGCGGTGGGTGGAGAGTGTATTGCGTCATCTCTTTCCATCGCGTGTGTGTGTGTGTGTGTGTGTGTGTGTGTGTGTGTGTGTGTGTGTGTGTGTGTGTGTGTGTGTGTGTGTGTGTGTGTGTGTGAATGTTGTACAGCACAGAGTTCAACACTCAACTCCTAACATTGACGTTGACGCAGCAGTACAACAACAGCAGCTTTAGATATAACAAGAACTACTAACCCCAACAGATATCGCCTCTGGATATTATGCACAGCTTGTTTTTATTTACACAACACAGCAGCAGAAGAAGACGGGGGCTTTTTCATTTCAAATTTGCAAAAAGGCTTGTCCAGGCTTCACAATGTGTGCGACCATAGGAGCCGGCTCGCTCGTGCTCTATGAAGCGAGTTCTCTCTCTCTCTCTCTCCCTCTCTCCTCTCTCTTTTCTCTCTCTCTCTCTCTCTTTCCCGCCCTCTCTCTCTCTCTTTCCCGCCCTCTCTCTCTCCTCCCTCCTTTCCTGGCAGCTCCAGTGTGCGAAGACATTCTTTTATCGCTGTTTCTCTCTCATCCTTCTCTCGCGCTGTGAAAACTTTCCTTTCAAAGGAGACCAACGGATATATTATTAAAAAAAAAAAAATCCATAGAACGAACCAACTGTTGCTGACTGGCTGTTTTCGCGTGGGGGAACTTTCAATAAGGAGTTATAATAGCCTATATTATCGCCATTGTGTCTCTCCATCCGTGCACATGTGTTGTTGGTGCAGTGTGCGTCTCCGTGCGCCCCCGGGCCGTATAATGGACCAAGGAACGTGACCTGAGAACGTTTCGTTTTTAAAGCCGGCTGGATAAACTGACACAGAAGACACTCTTAACCGAAACAATGGACTGAGTCTAGACACACCTGCTCTGACTATCCAATTATTTTTTATTTTTTTACAGTTTGCGGCTGTATATGTGTGTGTGTGGAGAGTGTGTGTGTGTGTGTGTGTGGGCTTTGCGGAGATCCGTTCCACACAACCACGATTGAGAGAGAGAGAGAGAGAGGGAGAGAGGGAGAGAGAGAGAGAGCGAGAGGGGACATAGACTCAACTGTAGCCAGCGCTGGAAGATAATACGGATGTACCCATATGATATGAACACGGGGGACCACACAACCTGCACGGACGTATGAGGAGGGACAATCGGATGTCTGCAAAGGGTGAGTGAAAATGCTACTGTCTCATAAATGAAAAAAAAAATCATACATTGTGTTCAAATTTACTCGAAAGACTAATTTGAGAATATCTGGTGCGCACATGCTGCATATTTTTGGCACGTATAGCCTATACTGTGCGCGCGTTGAGGTCCGGTTGTGTTATAGTTAGGCTTCTAGCGTATTTAGTTATCTGTGTGGGAAACAGTAATGTGAAAGTTGGTGACAGTATGAAGGCTGTATCTTCAGAAAATGCATGAAAGCGGATCACATTTTGATGACATTAAACTTTAAGAAAAACGAGTGGCTACTTGACAGTGTGAAACGGGAGAAGGTTTTAGAGACGAGGTTATGTGCATGTGGGCAACGTCCTAGTTAGTTGTACAAGCAGATGAGTGAAGAATAATACGGAATGTGTCTTATTGTGTGGAAAAATTGACGCTTTCATTTTGTTTATCGTGTTTGTATGAAGCAGCCGAGTTGATTGGACATTTGGATGAGGAGAAATGCGTTGTTTTACGCATGGCAGCAACCAAATGCGCCACTTAAACTCTGTCTCCTTAACTGATTTATAGTCTGATTAGAAGTTTCACATTATGATTTTCTCTGATTTTCTGGACTGCCAGATTTGATTTAAAAAAAAATATATATTTTTCCTGGTCAAGTGGTGGACATTTCGTATCGTAATTTTAAGACAAATTAAGAATAATTCTGACTCTGATTGATATACGCTAAAAAGCAAGTAGGGTTTGTTCATCTGTCATGGTTGCCTTCTATGTTTGAGAACACATAACAGTCGACTCAGTGACTTGTTAAGATGCTGTTGGGTTTTTTTTTTTCTTCCGAGGGTGTGTTCAGGTCTATGTATGTTCGTTGCTGCTGGTTTTCATTCAAAGAGGGTGTGGCTCTCCGTGTAGTGTGTTGTGTGTGTGTTGTGTGTGGTGTGTGTGTGTGTGTGTGTGTGTGTGTGTGTGTGGTGTGTGTCCATCCATTCATCCTTTTAGCTCTGCGCCTCATCCAAGCCTGGGGACATTCAGCTGCAAATACCTGCACCAAGCAGCAAGCTGGGCATTTAATCATCCAGCTGTGTGTGTTGTGTGTGTGTGTGTGTGTGTGTGTGTGTGGTGTGTGTGTGTGTGTGTGTGTGTGTGGTGTGTGTGTGTGTGTGTGTGTGTGTGTGTGTGTGTGGTGTGTGTGTGTGTGTGATTATTCAATGAACGTCCCTGCTAATCCACCTGTCCCCAGGGTGGATTAGCGCGTTTGGGACATTTTTGGAATCTATTTCTCTGTCTGTCTCTCTCTTTCTCTCTCTTTCTCTCTCTGTCTCTCTCTCTGTTTCTATATCTATCTATCTTTTCTATCTATCTATCTATCTATCTATCTCTATCTATCTATCTATCTATCTATCTATCTATCTTTATCTATTATCTATCTATCTATCTATCTATCTACTATTATCTATCTATCTATCTATCTATCTATCTATCTATCTTCTATCTATCTATCATCTATCTCTCTCGCTCTCTCTCTCTCTCTCTCTCTCTCTCCCCCCCCCCTCTCTCTCTCTCTCTCTCTCCACTCTCTCCTTCTCTCTCTCTCTCTTCTCCCTCTCTCTCTCCTCTCTCCTCTCTCCTCTCTTCTTTCTCTCTCTCTCTCTCTTCTCTCTCTCTTTTCTCTCTCTTCCCTTTCTAATCTGCGAGACAAAACCTTGATGCCTTCGGTTATTCCCCTAGAGAGACGGAGACACAATTTAGTGCAACATGTGGTGGAGGCGGTTATCCAAATGGCCATGGCTTGGTTGTGCCTTTTGAGTGCATACTAATGTCTTTTAGTAGCCAAAGCCTGGTTGGCCCTGTTGATGGGATGTCACACTCATCATGACGCATTGTGGCACTTATGACCAACTAACACACATTTAGTATTTTCACCTGGAAATAAATGCACAACAAATCAATGAATTGAAATGACATCCGTTTTAAATTTAATGTAACATGGATTTGGACTGGAGACCATTTAAAGAAATTGAAAGTCATCTGTATTCTGGTCTATTGGGTGAACACAGGTGTTGAAGAAGCCTTATTTGAATGCATGATGAGATGTACGTCATCTACCATATGCTCTCTCTCTCTCTCTCTCTCTCTCTCTGTATCTCTTTCGCTTTCTCTCTCTCTCTCTCTCTCTCTCTCTCTCTCTCTTGTCTCTCTCTCTCTCTCTATCTCTCTGTATCTCTTTCTCTGTCTCTCTCTCTCTCTCTGTCTCTCTCTCTCTCTCTCTCTCTCTCTCTCTCTCCGTCTCTCTCAATTCAATATACTTCTCCCCCCTCCATGGGTCCTCTACAGGGGCTCAGTTCAAATAACGTTTCCAATTCAACATGCTTTTATTGGCATGAAAATGGGAAAGAATATACCGAGAGCTGTCAAGATTGAGATAGTCAAGGTTTCTGTGCTTCTGTCGTCTGTCTGTCTGTCTGTCTCTCTCTTCTGCTCTGTCTGTCTGTCTGTCTGTCTGTCTGTCTGTCTGTCTTCTGTCTGTCTGTCTGTCTGTCTGTCTGTCCCTTGCATTGCTATTTTTTCATTTCCAGTCCTTTGTTGGTTAGCATCATGGCTGTCACGTACCTTAGGGGTTATTCCTTGAAGGTTTGATTCCCTCCTTGCCATCAAAAGGGGAATAGGTATAGATTTCGAGGGTGTGTGTGTGTGTGTGTGTGTGTGTGTGTGTGTGTGTGTGTGTGTGTGTGTGTGTGTGTGTGTGTGTGTGTGTGTGTGTGTGTTGGTGTGGTGGGGGGGGGGGGGGGGTTGCTGTATGTCCTTATCAATATTTGAAAAGGTAAATGTGTCCCCACTTCTCCTCAAACAAGATAGAATTATCAATACATGGGGTTTGAACATTTATCATTTACATATCATCACACACACACACACACACACACACACACACACACACACACACACACACACACACACACACACACACACACACACACACACACACACACAGAGAGACACACACTCCACCAACAGACTGTTTTCTTTCAAAATGAGACATCACTTCAAAAAAACAAGACTACTGTACCCACTTTTACTAAGGTGCTGACTTCGATTAAATTCAACAGTGAAAGCGCTCCGTTCCATTTTGCTCTAAACTTACAGAAGCAGCAGCAGCTTTTACGAGATAAGTCTTCGAGGCTTTTTAATATTGACCAAGAGATTTGAGAGGGAGGAGTGGATCGTTATATTTTTTTTACTCCTTCATTCTTTTTAAGGGGATGGAAACTGCCTGTGGTGTTTCTTTATATGAAAGCTTTACTAGTCAAGAGAGGTACGGTTGTGTGTGTGTGTGTGTTGTTGTGTGTGTGTGTGTGTGTGTGTGTTGTGGTGTGTTGTGTGTGTGTGTGTGTGTGTGTGTGTGTGTGTGTTGTGTGTAGTGGTGTGATGTGTGTGTGTGTTGTGTGTGTGTGTGTGTGTTTGTTGTGTGTGGTGTGTTGTGTGTGTGTGTGTGTGTGTGCGTCTGTGTCTGTGTCTGTGTTGTGTGTGTGTGTGTGGTGTGTGTGTGTGTGTGTGTGTGTGTGTGTGTGTGTTGTTGTGTGTGTGTGTGTGTGTGCTAAGAGTGGCTGTACCCCGCTGTTTTTCGAAGCCATTAAAAAAAAAACTGCCGGTATTGGAGGCAGATTTATAGCATCCAGATGGGAGGGTTTAGGATTGGGTTAGGGATTTGGATGGTTTAATTTATCCAGGTGGGTTTTCGGATGATTGAAATAAATCAATGCTTGGGGTGGAATTATGGAAAGATAGCATTATAAATTATGGATTATTATGGATATATTAAGCTGAAAATCTGATGTAGGGATGTTGTATCAGCCTTTTTTTTTAATATTTATGTGGTTGTAAGTGGTCTAGAAGTTAGATTTAAAGCTGGGGTGGATGATTTGGGGGAGAAAATGGCAGTTGGGATAGAGATTCGAATCCAAACACCTCAACCGCTCCACTTTTTCTCTTTGGTCCCTCCCCTATGGTCCCTCCCTGACACGCTCTA
>CM047527.1:17670526-17688026 GCA_026122265.1 Ammodytes dubius
CTCCTTCACTGTGCCAGACTGACACACCAGACGCACACACACACACACACAATGTCCAATAAAAGATTTATTTAAAAGACGATGTATTAAAATTGTGTGATCTATAGTGTCGAAAGCGGCACTTAAATCTAAAAGAATTAAAATTGCACTCTCTTCCTCTGTCAGTAGTTAAAAGCAGGTCGTTGGTTACCTTGAGGAGGGCAGTTTCTGTGCTATGCAATGCTCTAAAACCAGACTGACATTTTTTCAAATAAATTATTTTGTGACATAAAAGATAAAAGTTGGGAGGACACAACTTTTTCTAAAACTTTTGATAAAAATGGAAGTTTAGAAATAGGTCTCAAATGATTAAGATCGGAGGAGGGGTCTAGGTTGGGTTTCTTTAAAAGAGTTTGGACCACAGCATGCTTAGAAGCAGATGGAAAAACACCATGGATTAAAGAACTATTAATAATAGATAAAAGGCTGGGTCCGACTGTGTTTAAAACCTCTTTAAGAAACTTGCTGGGAATAAAATCAAGGCTGCACGTGGTTGGTTTCATGTCGGTTAAGATTTTGGATAAAAAGGACAGTGAAACAGGTTGAAAATGGGTAAAATATATACAAATGTACTACTACTGGTGGATAAAATGCTGTCTTTAGGGGTGATCTGATGCCTAATAAAACCGACTGTAAAAACTCCTCTCAGGTCTCTTGGGGTATAGCATCATTAAAATAAGAGGGAGAAGAGGTCACACACTTACATTCTCTATTCTCGACCTAGATTTATTGGTCGAGGCCCTTGTTAAGCCGCGCAAACGTAATTAGCCTGTTGCATTGATTGGCTTGTCCCAGTCGAGTTTACTGCGTCTCTACAACAGAAGGAGAATCATGTTGTTGCTGTTGATGTTTGTGTGTGTTTGGTTGCTGGGAGATTGAAGCAGATGTGATTGTGAAGTAATGGCCGACAGGTTTAGTATAGGAAGTGAGAGGTAATGGTGGGAGGTAGCAGTTGTGATGCCAAGAATCCAGTTTTTTTTTTCAAAGATAATTTTTTGGCGTTTTTCAAGCTTTATTTGATAGTACAGAGTTGAAATGGGGAGACAGAGAGAGAGAGAGAGAGAGAGAGAGAGAGAGGAGAGGAGAGAGAGAGAGAGAGAGAGAGGGGGGGGGGATGACCTGCAGTAAAGCTCCACGGGTCGGATTTGAACCCGCGACCACTGAAATGAAGGCCGGAGCCAAATACGGTACGTGCTCTATCCACTACGCCACCGGAAACTCCAAAAATGGCATTAAACAAATGAACAAAAGCATTGACACATACAATTTACATCTACCCTGTCACATAGTTTTTTTTTTAGCTGTGGGATACGTGGTGGATTTTAACGCAGAGATGTAGTTTTTTGTTCTTCTTTAAAACTTAATGTGTAGAGTGTAGACTTTTTTTTATGGCAATTATTGGTCGGAAATGCACCTGTTGGAAGACCAAGAAGAAGAAGTACTATAGAATAAATAACTAAATACATCTTCACCTCATCACTTCATATTGTGGAAAGACTTGAGGCAGTTGGTGGATGATGCCATCTTTAGTAACTATAGCTTCTTGTCCTTGAAGGCCACCGTAGCTTCTGTAAATTCTCCGAACGGGAGGCATAAGCAAGGGAGCGTTGTTGATTTAGAATTGCACTGATTGGTGATGCTGCCAGTTCTTCCTATAAATCATCCCCTCTCTTGTACGTTCTTAGGAAACTCTTCTTTGTAACAGACTCTGTATATGTGTCGTTTTATTGTATTTTATTGTGTTTTTTAATGTGAAGCGCTTTGTGACCCTGGTCTGCGAGAGGCGCTATATAAATAAACTTTACTTACTTACTTACTTCAGTGCGACAGACATTTGCCTCAATTTTTTTCCAAAATCCTTGAAAAACTGTTTTCTTTGTTTTTTTTCGAAGATTGCGATGCACTGCGCAAATCGATAAGTCACCAACAGACAGGAAAGTTTCATAGATGTTTTTTGGCTTCTGACAGCTTTCAAGAGTGTGTTTTATGTTATCATACATTTCTTGTGGTTAATTTTAGGTTGTGAGAGTGTAACGATTTTCTTGGGACAGGAGCAAAGACTGTGTTTACCTCAGCCTGAGCTATTGTGCGCTCACCAATTTACTTGTCACTTTGTTGACTGTGACCCATTCTGACTTACTTACTAACTCCTTCAGTGAGCCATGTCATTTAAAGGTGCTCCGAGGAAATTTCAGTTTGGGTTCATTCTTGCGCCCCCCTATGGACAAAAGCGGTAGTGTTTTTACTACGTCAGCTGTAGTTCCTGGGTGAGCGTATACCCATGACAAAGGCATTAAGAAAAATGATATAAAAACAGCATTCTTTGCACTGATGGTCTCGTTTGCTGTTACATGTCATTTATGATCATCAGAGGAAAAAATTAGATTGTTTCAGAAATATAAAAAAGTAGCTACCACATTTCATGTCTTTAAAGTACATTTCGTGAGCCAAAATAAATAAAAAAGACTACATAAAAAATAAAAATAAATCAGTATGGACCAAATTATTGCCAGTTGCTCTGCTTTAGCGTGGATTTTTATTTTATTTTTTTTTTTACCTTTATTTATACAGGTAAATCCCATTGAGTCCAAAGACTCTTTTGCAAGGGAGATCTGTTCCCATTTACACGTTACCATTCACACACACATTCATACACCGATAGCAGGCTAACTATCGACATTCACACAAGGCAAGGTGGGTGAAGTGTCTTGCCCAAGGACACAACAACTATGACACAGATGGCAGGGCGGGGATCGAACCTCCAACCTTTAATCATCGGCCGACCCGCTCTACCACCTGAGCCACAGTCGCCCCCAGTTCTCTCCTCAGTTCAAGTATCATCGCCCGAAACAAGGAATTACAGGAAAAAAAAACGGCATTTGAGTTCATGCTATCATCCCTGGATAAAGTTTTAAAAAGGGCGTAAACCTCCCAAGATTAGCACGTTTTTTTAAAGTTTGAACATTGGATTAAGGGGGTTTTACTGTGGCATCTATCTATACTCCATGGTGTCTCAAACCTTCAATGGAATAAGCTTGAAATTCTCTACAAACCATGTTTAATTTTTTTTCCCAGGGATCGATTGAATGTGCCCAGCAAAACAGAACCGAACATCCAAATCCCCCCTTGACATGAAGCCCACTGTCAGACCAAAGCAAGCGCTCAGACTGTATCTGGATGGGCTTAGGGCAGGATTTACTTGCTATGGATCTTTCAACAGACTGCAAAAATGTGTATGCCGTTTTGGTTTCGTCATGCGGAAAGACAAAAGGGATATTGGCTTGCAAAGTTCCTAACTATAGGGCGAGAATAACAAACCATGAATGTTGGTTGCATTCAAGCCATCACCAAACGAGTTGACACAAAGTTGATTAAGCCCTTTCAGCTACAGAAAACTCTCTGTATTTCTCAGTGTGGCAGCGTTTATAAACTGGTGTCCACCCCCCGCCCGACACTGGTGCAGGATCTCAGAATTGTTTTAAAGAAGAGATGTATGGATGGATGGATGGATGGATGGATGGATGGATGGATGGATGGATGGATGGATAGATGGATAGATAGATAGATAGATAGATAGATAGATAGATAGATAGATAGATAGATAGATAGATAGATAGATAGATAGATAGATAGATAGATAGATAGATAGATAGATAGATCGATAGATAGATAGATAGATAGATAGAATGTGACAAAAAAAGAGAGCTAGAGAACAAGAAAATTGCGAGGAGAAAATAAGACAATAAAATGACATACAAAGAAAACTATTTTGCAATTTGTTCTGCAGCTGCAAATCAAAGTGTCATACCATTCTTTCTTTTTTTTAGAATCGCAAAAAGACACACACACACACACACACACACACACACACACACACACACACACACACACACACACACACACACAACACACACACACACACACACACACACACAAAAGGAAGAAGGGCAATCAGTCGGCAGAACGAAAAAACAACATCTTAAGAGGAGGACAAGATAATGACTGTGAGTGAACGCCGAGGGCAATAAATCAATAAAACAATAGATAACAGAAAACTACGGCGCTCCGGTGGTGTAGTGGATAGAGCGTGTACCATATTGGCTCCGGGCCTTCGTTGCAGTGGTCGCGGGTTCAAATCCGACCCATGGACCTTTACTGCAGGTCATCCCCCCTTCTCTCTCTCTCTCTCTCTCTCTCTCTCTCTCTCTCTCTCTCTCTCTCTCTGTCTCCCCATTTCAACTCTGTACTGTCTAATAAAGCTTGAAAATGCCAAAAAAATATCTTTTAAAAGTATAAATAAATAACAGAGAATACAGGAGGAATTTGAAGTACCATTCTTATGTTTATACAATTATTGGCATGATGAAACAGCCCTGGGTATTACAGGATCGCAAGTAAAGCTTTTTGTAGGTTCAATCGTGATGGTGTAAATTGGTGCTAGGGAGTAGAGGAATAAAGATTTATAGATTTTAAAATCGAAACCTTCAAGCCTTTACTCTGTCTTTTTCTGCTTTTTCTGCCATTGATTATTCCCTGATTGTCCCTCTCTGTCTCACCCTTTCTTCCCTTGTCCTCGCCACTCTATCCCTGCGTTCCGAATCGCATACTTTCTACTATATAGTATGGTAGAAAAAAAGATTTAGAATGTCCCGATTCTTGTGCCAGATTTAGGATGGTTAGAAGTACCCGGATGTCCTACTTCATGCGGCCAAGATTATTAGTGTCGAAAACTGCATCCTATTTGGGCCGATTCTGACCCACAATCCGGTGTTCATGTGAAAACAAACAGGGATGAGACGGATATAAAAGCAAGAGGCAAGATCAAGGTGCAATGTTATGATGAAATAAGAGAGTAAAGTATGTCCCAATAGTATGCCTACTGCATCCTAACTAGATTATTTTTATCGTCTGATGTAGTATGTAGAATGGAAAAAAGAAAGAGTATGTGATTCGGAACGCAGGGTATAAGTCCTAACCTAGTGTCTGTGAAGGAGACCAGGTGTTGAGAAGAATTCGGGCTGAAATCATTCTTTTCATTTTCTGTCTCTCTGGGATTCTTCGGACTTAGCCAGCAGCAGGCGCAACGAATAGCTCTGGAAAAAAAATAGCTAGACTCCTTTGTCAATTTCTTATTCGCACTCTCTCTCACTCTCAATTTCTTATTCGTTTCTCTTTCCGCTAACACAATGATGTGTCTAATCCAATCAGCTGCTATCAGATTAGCGCCCTATCCCCACTGCTGCCTGTGTCTCCCTGTATTACACTGGGTAACAACACATTATTGGCTGATAGAAAGTGACTCTATTCAATATTGCCCGCACAGAATTTATTATCATTTTGCGTTGACATTTTGGTTTTAAATCAGTGTAGATAATTAAAGAGCTACTTCACCGGTGGGAATATGAAGGTGTATTGAACTCTTGAGAGCCTATTTAGTATAAATGTGCGAATATTTGTAGAAATCGGTTCATCCTAGCCTGAGAAAAGGCAGAAAGAGTGTGTTATGGTCTCACTGTCTAAACCTACATTTTCCCATGTGTGATGTCACAAAATGTAGGGTTAGGATTAACAGGACAGCTGGGCCAAGGGAAGACTGAGGGAAGAAACACCTCATTCGTTATATTATAACAGCCATTTTATAATGATAGAACACCGGTTCTGTATGGGTGAAATATTCCTTTAATGTATTGGGAGTAAGGAGAGAATTTGTGGTCTTGTAGCTAGTAGCCATATTGAATAAAGCTCTCTGCTCTTTCCTCTCAAAATGAATGAGAGACTCTTCTCTGCATGTCACTCCCCTCTCTGCCCCATTTCACCTCTGTCTCTCTGCACTATCAATAAAGCATAAAAAAGCCCCAAAAAATATCTTTAAAAAAAAAGAAAAATGAATGAGAGACTCAGGGCTCAGGGAACCAATTGATCGAGCAGTGCAGCAGGTGGTCTGAGCTGACAGATAACTGCAAAGCCTTTTGTTGCTGGAATGGTTGAAATATTTTTATTATTTTTTACAAATACTCAAAAGATTTCTCAGCTCCTGCAAGGGCTCGGCAGGCTATGGCTCCCATGGCAAAATAAAACAGGACATCTCCTCTGCCACTGCTTGCACGGGCAAATTCAAGAATACATAGTTCTGTTGTAGTTGCAACAAGACAAATAAATCATTTCAAAAAATCGGTTAGTAAATCATGACCGTTCAGGAAATCTAAAATCTCTTTTTTTAAATGACTTCAATGTGTTCTGGAAAAGACACAAGCGAGTCTGCAGAATCCGTCTGCCCCGCTCAGTGTGTGTGTGTGTGTGTGTGTGTGTGTGTGTGTGTGTGTGTGTGTGTGTGTGTGTGTGTGTGTGTGTGTGTGTGTGTGTGTGTGTGTGTGTGTGTGTGTGTGTGTGTGTGTGTGTGTGTGTGTGTGTGTGTGTGTGAGAGAGAGAGAGCAGGTTGTCTGTGTGAACACAAACTTGCTGTTACTGCATAGGCTGATGTGTGTTGATGAAAGCAAATACAGGTATATATGGCCATATGGGGACACTTTTTTTTTACACACACACTTGCATTTAGAGTAGACGGAGAGAAGAACAGAAAAGTTGGACCGACTTGCCGTTGGTGTGCAGACATTCTGGGTGGTCTGTGTGTTTTCCAGCTTTGCAGATCTGTTGATAGTAGTGCTACATTCATCAGGAAATGGATTTCTGCTGAGCATTTTTAAGCTTGGAGGCCTAGTCACAACAACATTTAAAACAGCAGAATTTCACAGCTAAACCAATGTATTTCACTAGATAAAGGAGTCAAATAGAGCGTCCATTTTTTCTTTATTAAAGAGGACCTATCATGCTTTTTGACTTTTATGACCTATAAACGTTGTTATGATGATTCATAGTCATGCTTAACCATACTAAATTATCAAATAATGACTTACATGCATTTCGACGTATTCCCTGCTGACCGTCTGGGGTGTCTGTGCAGAGCACTAAACACTATTCTAGCCAGTCGAGAAGTCACGTGTTCAAAGCGGTCTACCCTTTCATAATTCGTGACGTCGCATAAAAATTCGTGACGTGACCACGCGGATGTTTCCATGTATGGTAATGCTGTCACTTCCCTGTTCGCGTCTGCCTCGCGCCCTTATAGGTCCATGCTCGCGCTTCCCGCCACTGAAAGTGTTCCGGAAGGAAGGTAACCAATCACAACGGAGTGGGGTTTGCAGGAGGAGGGGGGAGGGGAGCGGAGATCGCCGAAGCACAGGCGGAGGGAGCGGAGATTGCCGAAGCACACACACTCAAGTGTTGACAGGACGTGCTGGATCGCCAAAATAAGAGAAAGAGCTTCCCGAAAATCTACATAGTTTTTTGTGATGTGATTCGTGTCAGGTTGCTCTATAGCAGTGTAAAACAAGAAATTAAGACCAGAAAAGTAGTATAATAGGTCCTCTTTAAAGATATTCCAGCAAGACGGTGACTCAATGTCTTAAAGGTGCAGTACGTAGTTTCAGAGGAGGGGGGTTTGGTTACATTCACAGAGCCCGCAGTTAGTTTCCAAAACATATTTCCTCTACATGTAATTCTTAATATTGATTCATTCTATCATCATACATCAAAACTAAATTATTTTGAGGAACCTGGAACCAAGCGTAAGACTAGAATATGTTTGTAAACCAAACTGTGGGCCCTGCTGCTGTAAACAACAACAGTGAAACAGTAACTTTTTCAGGAAGCTTTCAACTTCAAACAGTGTTCCAGGGATCACATTTTCCTGTGAAGAAAAGTTTGTTTATTCAGTTATGAGAATAAACCTTAGAAAACTGTTCACTTCTCTGACACACCCAAAGTTACATTCTGCACCTTTTAAATGCCTATAGTCACAACAACAAAAGAGCAAGGTTTTCACTCCTTTTTTAAAGTCTTGTTATCCCCCTTTCATTTTGTTCCCTTCAATGTTTCCCTCCTGCGTGCCAAAAATACAGATGGTGGCGCCTAACTTAATCACAATTAGCCGTAGCCATCTCGGCTTGAATGTCAATTAGCAGCTTTTTGTTAGCCGTGAAAAAGGTCTGGCAGTCATTACAAGCGACTGGCAATCAAGCCCTGCGTTCCAAATCACATACTCTTTCTTTTCACTACACTACATACTAAAGCACAGAAGAGTTTTAGGGCCACAGACAGGAGAGAAAAAAAAATCAGATAAGGAAGATTTTTTTTTATTATGTCGAGAAATGTCAAGACTAAAGACGAATACTAAAAAAAATCAATTGGAGTTAGTGGGGGCATTTATGTATTTTCAGCATTCTATAATTGATGTGCATGTATTGGGACATCCTAAATCTTTTTCTGGCATACTAAATAGTATGGAAGTATGGGGATTGGAACGCAGGGAAGGTTTTGTCACAACAAAGAGGCCAACATCACTGGTGGCAAATTGACAGGTAGATTAGAGGGAATGACTTTCAAATGCCAAGAAAATAAACACAATAAAACTCATGCCAAACATACTAGAACTACTCTAGCAGTGTTGCCAACAATAGTAGTCACTTGTTTTGTCTACACACACAGTTCAATATCGTCAAACACTTTCCACCAAGACCCTGCGGTGAAGCAGTCTGTCACCTTCTGTGAGTGTGTGTGTGTGTGTGTGTGTGTGTGTGTGTGTGTGTGTGTGTGTGTGTGTGTGTGTGTGTGTGTGTGTGTGTGTGTGTGTGTGTTGTCCATCTGTGTATGTGAGAAACACTTGCTCACATTTGCTCTGCTCCGCCGTTGATAAGCACTGTCAAATCCACTCTCCCGCTCTAATCTGAGAGATTTAGGAACGTGTTTGCATCGCACACACACACACACACACACACACACACACACACACACACACACACACACACACACACACACACACACACACACACACACACACACACACAATATGCTGCTGCACACTTGGTCACAGAAGAATTAAGTCGCCAGTGTGTGCTGTGCAACAACCTTCTTGGTTTCCTTCCAAATACATTTTATTCTCCTTCTCACACACACACACATACACACACACACACACACACACACACACACACACACACACACACACACACACACACACACACACACACACACACACACACACACACACACGCAAACAGATGTCAGATGTATTTACTAAAGGCAGGGGACACCTATTAGGATTGTTGAGTTTACGATAAGCTTGACGAGTGACAGGATTAAATCTGTTATACTTTGGGCCCGTTAGTTTGGACAGTTGTCAGGTCAATTATTTCAATTATTTCAGTGTGGAAGGATCTGAAATAGTTTGTCCTATAAACCAATTGCAGCCCAATTTTTCCTTATTTAGATATTTTTGCTATTCAATAGTGGATGCATTGGCAGCCCTTTTTGACAGTGTTCTGCATAACCCCTGATCCAAACAAGTTCATATTTGGCACTGATTACCCTTGGATCCTTAGCAACCCACTCGCCAAGAATGTACTAGATCGGAAATACGCTTAGAGAGGTACTCAAACAATTTTCTTATCGCTGTCCTGTATCTAGACAGTTAAAATATGTTGCTTTCTGCCTGTCAAAAAAACTAAGCGAAGGATTTGCAACAAAATATTAAGTCTTATTCACTTTAATTTACTTTAAGTCTATCTGTTCCAATACTTTTGCTCACCTAAAATGTGGTGTTCCTCTACAAAAAATGCTATCTTCTAAGTTGTGTATCCGATCCAGATGTAAATACCTGGAAATGAAAGCTTAAATGTTGATCTATTGTCTCATATTCATATTTTGGTGTCAAACCCAAATGTTTCCAGTCTACAGCAAAAATAAAGGAATTGGCCTCACTGTTCCGATACTTATGGAGGGGACTGTATGTTTTTGTAAGTGGTCGTGACATGTGCCATATGGGGTGTCAAGTCTCTGTAGTTTAAAGCATATAGGTCCGGGTGAAATTCTATATTTTATCTTGCTGTCTGTCAACAACTTTTGTAGAAAAGACATCCCTATTATGGTCTATCCACGTCATTGCACTGGGTGTATTTTTTGGCTGGAATTTGCAGTGTCCCGCTGTGTTAAAATAGGTGTAATTCAGTTCAAGTCAAAGCCTTTTTTGAGATGGGTTACTCATCCTTCACTTTCACCTGTACTCCTTTCATCTATCCATCCGTCCATTTTATTTATTTTTTTGCACACCTGCTGGGTGAAACACCTTGATACTGTCAGGAGAAAGAAATTGTGGCCAAAAAAATTATGATAAAAGCGAAAAACACGGCGATAATAAGCGCAGCAACATTACATTGCTTTGGACAGTTCGGGCCTTCACTTCAAAGCTGCGGTGTGATTCCTATTTCATTTGAGATTCTCTTCCACAAGCCTTTCATCTGAGAGAGGCAGGGCGGAAAGTGAACACACACACACACACACAACACACACACACACACACACACACACACACACACACAGAGGCGGAGGGTGGAGTGGACAGACGCTCGGTCGATTGGCGGAGTTGTTTCGGGGTGCCTTCCATCTCTCGCTCCAAATGTTTTTCTCCAACTTGAATTATGGTTCAAAGACGTCTTTGATGCACTTCGGTACATAGAGAGGCGCACACACACACACACACACACACACACACACACACACAGCCACGCACACACACACAAACACACACACACACACAGCCACACACCTATACACGCGAACAAGACCAGCAGTGGACTGTCTGCCTTCATCGACTAAGTGTGGACTTCCATTTCTGGTCATTTAAAATGTTTTAAATTACTACAACTCTGACTAGAACACTCACACACACACACACACACTCACACACACACACACACACACACACACACACACACACACACACACACATTCACAAACTCTTACTTGGTACAAGGACACCCTTGGCTTGTTTCTAGCGATGTTGTCCACACCTGAACACAATTGAAAGAGTCTAAAATATTAAGACGAATCGGAAATGTTGAGCAGCAATTAAGTGGATTCAAATGTCCCCTCCAATGTGCTCCTCTTATCAAGAACAGCCAATGCTCATAGCCACATTAGTTAGTTAGTTAGAGTTAGTAGGGACTCACTGGTTAGTTTTGGTCGGATTAGTGTTATCTATTGTGTTTGTACTGTCATGCCTGCACCCCCCACCTTCACACTATAGGGCCGGAAATAACTTAAAGGCCCTGGCAACCCAAATCCACTAAATCCTTGTAACTATGTTATTTGGGGAGTAAAATCAGTGCTAATATGTATATGAAAGGTTTTAGGAATATCTGTTAGGCCCCCGCAAACATACTGTCATGTCAGTTGGTCGACCATTTGAAAAATCCTGATTCGAATGTTGCCTTGGCTTAGAGCGAGCAAAGGCTTGGGACGTCACGCGATGGATCTCCGTTCTAAAATGCATTGAGACGGCCATTTGAAAATGTCTGATTCGAACTTTGGCTTACATCACAGGCTTGGGACGTCACACGTTCTTAAAAACAAATCTATACAATATCTCTGGAGCCGCGCAAGAGATACAGACTGTCTCTTTGCGCCTGAGCCTACACTCAAAGCCTCGTCTGAGCGAAGCAGCGCGCATCCCGGTGAAACACTGTGATGGTGACGTTCACACAGTGAGACCTCGCCGAGCCGCCGTGCAGGAAAACTGTGGTTTAATACTAAATGATCACCGGGGATTCCTGCACGTTAACGTTGTAGAGGGGACAGGCTTTCACGAGCCGATTGCATGTCCCGAGCCCTGATACACAGAGACATGTCTCCAAACTGACTGCGCGACTAACTGCAAAGTGAAACAACCGCCTCGCTCCGTTAGTTTCAGTCCACCTGCGCATTGACAACTTTTGAATAAAGCCTCTCATTCTTATTATAAGGGCTTTGATGCAAATTATTAAATCTGAACATTATGGCAGAGGTGGGGCGTAAAAGGACGACACAGTTGGCAAGCTCTCCTCACTACGCCTGCCACAGCAGAATCGCTGTTGATCGCTGCGCCGATTCATGCCTCTGATACGTCGACTCGCAACATAATAGCCTAAGTCAAGGCTTTGAATTCTGTGCTGGGGGATGTGGAGCTCTTTGGCCATTTCCCGTGCCTCTTTTTCCTCTCGTCACTTCGTTCTCTATCCAAGCGCACACACCTCTGTCCCGGCCGCATCTGAGTGCGCAGCTCGTGCTCCACCCGAAAATAAATAAATAAACACAAGTTGGACATAGGCCCAGCTGATGATCGCTCTGGTAACGGTCAGTCCATAACTGGACGCTGAATATTAGACCCCGAATATAAAACGACCCGACTTTTTACGAACTATTCTCAGGGGGAAACCCTGTCTTATAATCAGACCAATACGGCATGTGTCACCGCTGCATGTAACAATATTGCATTGGTCATTGGTCAATAACTCGCTATCAATGTAGCGAGTTATTATTTAAGTGCAGGAAGAGCTTTTTTTTTGTCAGCACTCCCTTCTGGGAATATGTTTCTGCGGCTGCCTGTAGCGTAGGCTACTTCAACAGCGGGTCTCCACACTGTTGATCGTCTACACAACGTTAGCCTGCATGCTTAGGATCCAACTGTCCGGCTGGTTTGAACTCATTTGATTGTCTTTTTTATATTTGAGAGTTTACTCCTTGTGCTCTTAATTCAAACCGCATATCGCATCAGCTCACGTTAATCAGACTCCCCTCTCTCTCTCTCTCTCTCTCTCTCTCTCTCTCTCTCTCTCTCTCTCTCTCTCTCTCTCTCTCTCCCCACTCCTATCCTCAAAAACATTTTAAAATGCATATGCCTAAAATAGATAGCAGATTGTTTTGCAAGTTCAATGGTAATAAACTAATGGGCTAAGAGATAACAATAAATATGAGACAGAGATATTTTTATATATTTTCATTGTGACACTGACACCTGTTTCAATTAAATAGGTTGCGGTTGTGGTGGGAAAAAATAGCCTATAACTAATTGCAAACCTATATGGGCCTAATAATAATAGGCTAAGTTACTTTCCGCAAGTGATTCTGAGCTGCGGCTCTCAGCTGTGCCAGAGCATTCACCGTTGCTAGGGAAACCAGCTACCGTGCAGCCCGGTGCAGCAGTGTGAACTGCCAGTCAGGCTGTTGTGAGCATGTGCAGTATTTTCTAGTTTGCGTCTCGTTGTGTGGTGAATCTTTGGTCTGAACTGGGCTAAACCTGCTCAGCACCGTGAGTGAGAGAACGTTCCCTTACAGAACGTTATTGGCCACGCCCACACCGCCCTGCAAAATGTTCTAGACAGCAAAAAAGCATTTTTTTTAGACGAAATTTTATAATATTTATGAAAATTATTTTTTAATTGGATGACTATAAATATCTTATAGAGAAACCCAACATTAATGTCATATATTTATGTCTGTGGGTTGCCAGAGCCTTTAATTATTATTATTTAATTTTTTTTTAAACCGGGTAATTGGATCCCGGCTTTGCACATTTGCCTTCGACACAAAGAAATCTAGTTGAAGCGAGCTGTAGAAATTACGAAAAGCGCTTTGGTTTTAAGGGCCCTTCAGGAAGACACAGAGCATCACAGAGGACAATGTGACAGTTCATTTAAAAAAGAGAGAGATTTCAAGTGTTCCAATCACCATGGCGAGAAGGTCGGTTTTGATTAGGCGTTACTATGGTGACAAATTTGTAACAAGGAGGGCTGAGTTTGAAAAGCCCTACTAACGTCCTCCCTCCTATATATGCTCAACATGTATATATACTACATACTGTCTACTTAACCATCGATTGTTTATGCGAGGTTCGTCGGACCATTTACACTGAAGTATAGAGAAGCAATAAAGAATCATTCTGTGTCGACGCAATGCATTGTGGGGCGGTTGAGTAGGAAAAAGTATCGATCCATACACAAAATCTTCCCGGCAGTTAGTACTCATCCGGTGCATTTCTCGCCTACACAAACTCTCATACACAACCACAAAGTAACTAAAATTGACGTCAAAATAAGTATGAGCAGGACATTAGTAGGGCTTTTAATATGAGTAGGATGTTAGTAGGGCTGTTAGTATGAGTAGGACATTAGGGCTTTTAGTATGAGTAGGACGTTAGTAGGGCTTTTCGAACACAGCCCATGATTGTATTTGGCCTCTGCTGTGATTATTTCAGTGCGGTCACAAGAGTTCTGCTCCTTATCCCCACCCACCCCCCCTCTCCTCCCCACCACCACAAAGCTTCATCTGCTAATAGGGATGATGGATTTATAATCAATGTCCATGCCACTGTAGCCGCGGCCAGCCACATAAGCCGATCTATGATAATCTCCCAAAGCTAAATCTGCGGCGTAATTACAATCGTTAATAATCATTTTACACTGAACGATTCTCCTGATTAAGCCACTATGTAACAAGAGAGAGTATATTGGCCTCAGTAAGGATTAAACTGGGGCTGTAAAGGGGACAAAAGGAACACGGGAATTTGAAAATAACATTGTTAAAAAGTGTTAAAGCTATAGTGCGTAACTTCTGTTGTCCCCCCCCCCCTGCAGTAAAGGTCCACGGGTCGGACTCTAACCCGTGACCACTGCAACGAAGGCCGGAGCCAATATGGTACACGCTCTATCCACTACGCCACCGGAGCACCCCACAGATGGGTATTTTTATTAAGCATACTAAATCTGACCACAAGAATCGGGACATCCTAAATCTTTTTTTTTTATCTACCATACTAAATAGCAGACAGTATGAGGATTGGAACGCAAGGCAAGATGTATTCCCTGTTGGTTTGTTTTTCCGCTATAAAAAGCAAAGTGACTCTCGTTTAGCTTGTGACCAGAGTGAGAGAGTGAGAGAGTGAAAGGGCGTACACACCTCATGAATGGAGTGAGTAACGACACTGTTGCCGAGGAACGAGTGATTTAGGAGAGACATTTGGGATGAGTGTACGGGAAGGTTTATTATAATGAAACGGTGGATCAGAGAAGGCAAGGCAAGGCAAGTTTATTTCTATAGCACAATTCAGACACAAGGCCACTCAAAGTGCTTTACAGGGGCAAGATGTCAATACATAAAACACATTAGAAAAGCGAGTGAATAGAAATAAAACATTTAAAAGCGAATGAATAGAAGTAGAACATTTAGATAAAATAAAAATTACAGGTTAAAATGGAAACAGAAAAGTCTTCAGACTCGATTTTTAAAAGAACTGAGAGTTGCAGCAGACCTCAAGTTTTCTGGGAGTTTGTTCCAGATATTTGGTGCATAAAAACTAAAAGCTGCTTCTCCTTGTTTAGTCCTAACTCTGGTGGAAGAGTGAGAGAGCAAATGAATGAAGGTATGGACGGATGGAGAGATGAACTGAGATGAAAAGAAAGGAGAGAAGGCCATGAGGGATGGGAGAAAGGTGAAAGAAAAAATGTCCCTGTGTTCCAAATCACATAATCTTTCTTTTTACTACACTACATACTAAAGTACAGAAGAGTTATAGGGCCACAGGAGAGAAAAAAAAACAGATAAGGAAGATTTTTTTTCATTATGTCGAGAAATATCAAGAATAAAGACGAATACTCTAAAATGCTATTGGAGTTAGTGGGGCATTTATGTATTTTCAGCATACTACAATTGACTTGCATGTATTGGGACATCCTAAATCTTTTTCTGGCGTACTAAATAGCATTGAAGTATGAGGGATTGGAAAGCAGGGTTTTATATCAGTTTTTTATCTATATAGACCAATATCAGAAATAGCCATTTGCTTTTGATATCATTGGACGGCTCGACAGATGAAAAGTTCCAAACAGTGTAACCCATTTTTTTTTTTTTTTTTTCTTTTTTTTTTAACCTTTATTCATACAGGTAAATCCCATTGAGACCGAAGACTCTTTTACAAGGGAGACCTGTTTTCCTTTCCCACGTTACCATTCACACACATGCATACACCGATAGCAGGCTAACTATCGACATTCACACGAGGCAAGGTGGGTGAAGTGTCTTGCCCAAGGACACAACAACCATGACACAGGTGGCAGGACAGGGATCGAACCTCCAACCCTTTGATCATCAGCCGACCCGCTCTACCACCAGAGCCACAGTCGCCCCATAAACCCATTATAAACGGTACACGGAAAGTAGTTTTCAGGCTGCCATAGACTGTGTAGCATCAAGCAAATCACAAAGACAGCGTACGAACACACTTCAAAGCCGAGTCTGACAATAATAGGAGTGATAGATCCCACCCCACAAACCTTCCCTGCTGTTACCGCGTCAACAACAGATATGCAATTATATCGTTCCATGGATTCGATGACGTGCTCCCATCTGGAAAATTGCTGTCAGAACCACTTTGCACATGTCAAAGAAATTGTGATATTCTGACTGAATGCTTTGTGCAATGGGCGCAATGTAAGAAAACAACACACACACATCTCATCGATTCACTGTATTTAATGGTTAAGTTGGAATCTTCAAACCGAACGATAATTGTCCAGAACAAAACAGTGTTATGCTAAGGGTGCTGTGGTGGCGTAGTGGATAGAGCGTGCACCATATTGGCTCCGGCCTTCGTTGCAGTGGTCGCGGGTTCAAATCCAACCCGTGGACCTTTACTGCAGGTCATCCCCCTCTCTCTCTCTCTCTCTCTCTCTCTCTCTCTCTCTCTCTCTCTGTCTCCCCATTTCAACTCCTCTGTACTTAAAAAGCCTGAAAATGCCCCAAAAAATCTTCAAAAAAACAGTGTAATGTTTTCAGTGTAAAACAAATATGTCACAGCCTGTTAAACTTTATAAAGTACTTCTGAAGCTTAATTCACTTTCTGGCATTTAAACAGAATCTTCGCTCTGTTACAAACTCTCCTAGTATAGTGTGTGTGGTGGTGTGTGTGTGTGTGTGTGTGTGTGTGTGTGTGTGTGTGTGTGTGTGTGTGTGTGTGTGTGTGTGTGTGTGTGTGTGTGTGTGTGTGTGTGTGTGTGTGTGTGTGTGTGTGTGTGTGTGTGTGTGTGTGTGTGTGTGTGTTGCCTCGGCTTAGTTCTGAAGCTCCTTTGTAAGTTAGTGATTTATTGGCAAAGGGATGAATGTCTGGAACATACTGAAAGTACCAATCAATGGTGGACAGTGAGAGAGAGAGAGTGTGTGTGTGTGTGTGTGTGTGTGTGTGTGTGTGTGTGTGTGTGTGTGTGTGTGTGTGTGTGTGTGTGTGTGTGTGTGTGTGTGTGTGTGTGTGTGTGTGTGTGTGTGTGTGTGTGTGTGTGTGTGTGTGTGTGTGTGTCTGTGTCTGTGTGTGTGTGTGTGTGTGTGTGTGTGTGTGTGTGTGTGTCTGTGTCTGTGTGTGTGTGTGTGTGTCAATGGTGTGTTTATGTACCTGTTTAATGGCGGCCTCTCCCATCTCTCCAGAAAAGTCCGTTTACAAGTGAATAGTGTGTAATATCAGGGTATCTAGCGGCTCCTAGTCCCTTGCTAACCCTTCCCTTTTTGGGGGATAATTTACAGAAGCTACGGTGGCCTTCAAGGA
>CM047527.1:17700526-17713026 GCA_026122265.1 Ammodytes dubius
ATGGTTACTGGGAGGAGGAACCAGAGACCTCATGGTTACTGGGAGGAGGAACCAGAGACCTCATGGTTACTGGGAGGAGGAACCAGAGACCTCATGGTTACTGGGAGGAGGAACCAGAGACCTCATGGTTACTGGGAGGAGGAACCAGAGACCTCATGGTTACTGGGAGGAGGAACCAGAGACCTCATGGTTACTGGGAGGAGGAACCAGAGACCTCATGGTTACTGGTCGACCACAGGTTATCTCTCTTACTTTGGATGTGTTACATTTTTTGTCCATTAAAACGGCAACTTGTCTGAAAAGAAGTAGCCTCTGTGATCAAAGGCATTGGCAATAGCTGTGTGTGTGTGTGTGTGTGTGTTGTGTGTGTGTGTGTGTGTGTGTGTGTGTGTGTGTGTGTGTGTGTGTGTGTGTGTGTGTGTGTGTGTGTGTGTGTGTGTGTGTGTGTGTGTGTGTGTGTGTGTGTGTGTGTGTGTGTGTGTGTGTGTGTGATGTTCTCCTGAAGGTAACTGGGTCCATTAGTGATTCTTGAACATTCACACCTCGGGTTCAGCAAAGAGAATTCAAGACTTTGATGTTTTTTTGAAGCAAAACACTGGAGAGTTTTTCTTCAGGCTCCCACACACACACACACACACACACACACACACACACACACACACACACACACACACACACACACTGTATACTGAGAGCACTCCACCTCCTCAACCTCCACCCACACACACACACACACACACAGAAATACACACAGAGAAACACACACACACACACACACACACACACGAAATACACACAGAGAAACACACACATAAACACACAGGAACACACACAGAAATACACGCAGACAAACACACAAAAACACACACACAGAAACACACACGCACAGAGAAACACACAGAAATACACACAGAAACAGACACACACTGAAACACACACACACACACTCACAGAAACACACACTCACACTCACACACACACTCACACACACACACACGCACACACACACACACACACACATACACACACACACACACTAACACGCGCATCATTAAAATACACAGAGTACTGACACCACTTTGCTGAAAAGTCACAAACTTGTAGACTCGCTGACTCCACACCTCTGTGAAAAGCAGATCGCCATAAATGTACTTGATCTTGAAAAAACTTCCTTTGTAGATGTGCAGACTTGGGCAAACTGTTATACACATCTTACGGGGGTGAGTTTTTGCTTTTAAAGGTGCTACAAGGAACTTTTAAATATTTCTGAAACAGTCTCATTTTTCCTCTGATGATCATGAATGACATGTAACAGCAAACGAGACCATCACTGCAATGAATGGTATTTTTATATAGTTTTTTCTTAATGCCTTTGTCATGGGGTATACACTCACCCAGGAACTACTGATGTCATAGTAAAAACACTACCGCTTTTGTCCAAAAGGGGGTGCAAGAATTAACACAAACTGAAAGTTCCTCGGAGCACCTTTTAAGTATGTGATTTAACCAGCGACTCATTTGTTGCCGGGTAAACTATCTAAAGTACATAAAACTTTGGCAATAGCTCTCTCTGTGTGTGTGTGTGTGTGTGTGTGTGTGTGTGTGTGTGTGTGTGTGTGTGTGTGTGTCTGTGTGTCTGTGTGTGTGTGTGTGTGTGTGTGTGTGCTCTGATGCAGCTTTTAATAAATTGCAGATTACTGAAGGGACAGCACACCAGCCCTGAGGTGGAAAGTGATTCGCTCATGGATTACCATCGTGTTGCTATTAGCTTCCCTGTGGATCAGCTGGGACACACACACACACACAGAACACACACACACACACACACACACACACACACACACACACACACACACACACACACACACACACACACAACCACACACATGCGCGCGCACACACACACACACACACACACACACACAGACACACACACAGGCACGCACACGCGCACGCACGCACGCACGCACACACACACACACACACACACAACATAACCACACACACATAACCACACACACACACACATACACACGCAACCACACACACACACACACACACTCACAATCACAATCACACACACACAACCACACACATGAGCGCGCACACACACACACGCACGCACGCGCACCCACACACACACACATATGCACCCACACACACACACATATGCACACACACACACACACACGCACGCACACACACACACACACTCACGCCTTACATCCTTACACCACATTTCTAATCGTTTTACTCTTGTTCTTATGCACACAAAATTCTTCCTTTTTGAAGTGCCCCTTCTTCTACAACATGAATGCTGACACACACACACACACACACACACCACACACACACCACACACACCACACCACACACCACACCACACACACACACACACACACCACACACACACAACACACACACACACACACACACACACACACACACACACACACACACACACACACACACACACCACTCACACACCAAGAGAGACCAAAACACCCACGGTCCGATCCAACCAGACTAAACAGAGTCAGGTGTGGAAGGCACTCAAGGCACTTTGAATGAATAATTGAAATTAATTCAGAGAGTTGAGACGGATTTTGTGTGTGTGTGTGTGTGTGTGTTTGTGTGTGTGTGTTGTGTGTGTGTGTGTGTGTGGTGTGTGTGTGTGTGTGTGTTGTGTGTGTGTGTGTGTGTCTGTGTTGTGTTGTGTGTGTGTGTGTGTGTGTGTTCTAGATGATGAGATATCAGGTGAGATGAGGAGTGACACCGTTGTTTTACATACAGATCGAAAAAACCAAGATGGACGCTGATTTATTCTGTTGAATTTATCATTCACCTCCGCAATGATTTCTGTATTTTTTAAAATCTTCAAGTATGACAGCTGATGCTAAAGCAATCCGAAGATGAGAAGCTGGACAGACTCTAGATTGAATGAATACACAGTGTGTGTGTGTGTGTGTGTGTGTGTGTGTGTGTGTGTGTGTGTGTGTGTGTGTGTATTATGGGCTCAGTGGTCATCTACTGCACTCGAGTCATATAAATATAATCCATGTCAAAAATATTAATAACCCGTCATCCGACACACACACGCACACACACACAACACACACACACACACACACACACACACACACACACACACACCCACACCCCCCCCCCACACACACACACACACACACACACACACACACACACACACACTGGAAAGGTCCAATGAATGAGTGTCTGCTCCTACGCAGTACGACTCTCAAGCAATTAGGGGAATGGAGTGTGAGGTGTTCGAAGTTCAGTCGGTCGTAAATCATTTTGTAGGAACAACCATCTCCTTTATTGTATTGTTCATATTCACTTTTATAAGGTGGGGACAAAAAATAGACAAGTGTGTGTTGATAAAACGATTCAGATGCTTTATATATATATCAGATTGATTGAAACTACGCCAGTTTAAAGGTGCAGTGTGTAATATGACATCATCAAGAAAGTTCTACAAAGTTCTAGAATGCAACGCTCCCTGGGTAACCCCAACCCTTTCGAATAATAACAGAAGCTACGGTGGCCTTCAAGGACAAGAACAATTCAAAATTTTAAACAATGCACCTGATGACATTCCAACTATGACACTTTCAAGATGGCGGCAATAGGCCTTGTCCAAAATATGCAGAAATGTGTGTGTGTGTGTGTTTTCGGCAAATGTCCACTAAACCAGAGTTCCACACCTGAATGTTCCATGTGTCCATCCGATCAACATTGGAGTTCTTCTAGCATGCAGTAATGTAACATATTGCAACATACAGGTTCCTATATTTGAAAAAACCTATTTGAGAGTGTTTATGTGCAAATTGGATTGGACATTCACTCTTACTGTGAGCACGAGATTGCTTTTCCTTTTTGCCAAAAACCCTTTCCAGTGGAGAAATGTTGTTGAGTGAGCCAGTGGGTGGGTGGTGTGTCTGAATTGTATGTGCTGTAGCTGAGGGCCTTCGTTGCACGCCAATTCCCCCCATTTCTCTTTAGTTTTTCTATCATCTCTCTATGTCCTTAATAAAAACATAAAAGACAGGGCGCTCCGGTGGCGTAGTGGATAGAGCGCGTACCATATCGGCTCCGGGCTTCGTTGCAGTGGTCGCGGGTTTCAAATCCGACCCGTGGACCTTTACTGCAGGTCAATCCCCCCCCCCTCTCTCTCTCTCTCTCTCTCTCTCTGTCTCCCCATTTCAACTCTGTACTGTCCAATAAAGCTTGAAAATGCCAAAAAAAAGCATAAAAGACCAAAAAGCAAAAATTATAAACATTTCCCTTTAGGGGGCTCTATGGAGAGATAAATGCAATTCTAGAATTAGCTGTGCAAATTCTACTTTTGAATTTCAATTCTATGTTGTTTTATATCCTGCAGTGCTCTGTTCTATGGCCTCTCAGGTAAGGCAAGGCAAGGCAAGTTTATTCATATAGCACAATTCAGACACAAGGCCATTCAAAGTGCTTTACAGGGACATGAAATACATGAAGATTAAAAAAACACCAAGGATAGAATAGACATTAGAAAAGTTAATTAAAAAGATGAATAGAAATTTAAATAATATAAAAATTTGTAGGTTAAAAGGGAAACAGAAAAGTCTTCAGATTTGAGTTAAAAAGAGCTGAGAGTTGCAGCTTCCTGTCACAGAGGCGTCTTCCAGTTTAGGTTGCGTTCCGAATCGCATACTCTTTCTTTTTTCTATTCTACATACTACATCCGACGATAAAAAATAATCTAGTTAGGATGCAGTAGGCATACTATTGGGACATACTTTTAGTCTCTTATTTCATCATAACATTGCGCATCATAACATTGATCTTGCCTCTTGCTTTTATATCCGTCACTTCACGTGCGCACTGGATTGTGGGTCAGAATCGCCCCAAATAAGATGCAGTTTTCAACACTAACAATCTTGGCCGCACGAAGTAGGACATCCGGGTACTTCTAACCATCCTAAATCTGGCCACAAGAATCGGGACATCCTAAATCTTTTTTCTACACACTATATAGTAGAAAGTATGCGATTCGGAACGCAACCTTGGTTTCGTTGACCAGCAGGTTTCGGCCTAATTTGTTGTCACTCTATCAAGGCACTGACACACACACACACACACACACACACACACACACACACCACCACACACCACACACACACACACACGCACACACACACACAATCACACACACACACACAATCACACACACACGCACACACACACACACACGCGGAGCAGCCAATGAAACGGTGTGTAGCTGCCTCCTCATTGTGCATGCTGTGTGTATCTCTGATTGAACCACACAGCGCCTGCAATGTGGAGGTTGATGCACACACACACACACGCACACGCACACGCACACACACTCACACACACACACACACACACTCACTCACTCACTCACTCACTCACTCACTCACTCACTCAATCACTCACTCACACACACACACACACACACGCACACAGAGACCTCTCACTCTCACTCAAACTTGCTGCCTGCTTGGTTGTTTTGGTTGTCAAGGACACAAGTGACACAAGTGAGAATTGGACGCTGTTTTTGATTTGTACATCTTGTTTTTGCACACATACTTTGGTTTTATGCAAATGCACTGTACACACACACACACACACACACGCACACACACACACACACACACAGTTGAAGAGTTTTACACACACTGGTGGACCCACGGACACCACACACACACACACACACACACACACACACACACACACACACACACACACACACAACACACCTTATAGATTGCCGTATTGATTGACTCACCTAGAGCCTCAGTTGTTGTGTGTGACTTTTCTTGTAAGAGTAAAGTAGCTCTTTCTTTGTCTATATATAAATCAATGCAGTTGTGTGTGTGTGTGTGTGTGTTTGTGTGTTGTGTGTGTGTGTGTGTGTGTGTGTGTGTGTGTGTGTGTGTGTGTGTGTGTGTGTGTGTGTGTGTGTGTGTGTGTGTGTGTGTGTGTGTGTGTGTGTTGTGTGTGTGTCCGTCTCTCCACTTGCAATCTATATGCAAACAGGTGCATTTCAGTGACAGGCGAGTTTCTTTGTGGCAGTACATAAATCTGATGCTATCAATTGTAAATGTAGTTATTTATATACTGTATACATAGCTACTTTGTTAACACTGTTACAAAGTGCTTAACATGGAAAAATAAAGCAGAACCTATTCCCAATAAGAAGAGAGACGGGCAGACAGACAGACAGACGGACGGACGGACGGACGGACAGACAGACAGGCAGGCAGGCAGGCAGGCAGGCAGGCAGGCAGGCAGGCAGACCTATGCGCAGAAACATTAGAATATCACAAGAAAGAAAACAGAAATACAATAGGTATACAACAGATATAAAATGAGATCAGAGATAACATAGGTAAGTCAAAGATTACCAAAACGCTTTCACAAATAAAACAGTTGTTAAAGGTGCTCTGATGAAACTTTCAGTTTGTGTTCATTCTAGCGTCCCCTTTGGACTTTTAAAAGCATTAGTGTTTTTACTACGCCAGCTGTTATTCCTGGGTGAGCTTGTTGAGTTTGCTGTTACATGTCATTTATAATCATCAGAGGAAAAAATTAGACTGTTTCAGAAATATTCAAAAGTTCCTCGTAGCACCTTTTTAAGAAGTGATATAAAGGTAGTTAGGCCTTGGTGTGTGATTGTTATAGCATTTTACAGAGAGTGTTCAATGGTAAAGTGCCTATTAGATCTACTGCAGTTCTCCCCGCATTGCAGTGGCACCATGGAGCTTCGGCCCTATAATGGCCAGTGTGTGTGTAAAAAAAAATCCCATTTAGTGCCTCACAGATGACAAGCTGTCCTAGGCTATACTGGCTCACTACCGACAAAAACACTCTAATTATAAAGCATAAACCGGAATTATGGGACCATTCTGGAACCCGGCCCCTTGGGTTGTTAATGACAACTGCCACCAGAATCTGTCCCCTATAATCTGGAAGCCTTTTTTTTGCTTGATGCCACATTTTAAAAAGAGATTTCCAACCGTCGTACACAATTACTTACGTCTCCCAATTAGCTCAAATGGCTAACGTAGCTCATTGTGAATGTTTCACCGGCTGTCATTCATTCGTTCGTTCTTTCTTTCTAAATTCCACATTTATTTTCCTCATTTCGCCCTGTGATGTGATTTCAAAGTCTGTTCATACTCTGTTCCACTTGCCCAGCCAGCCAGCCATCTATCTATCTATCTATATCTATCTATCTATCTATCTATCTATCTATCTATCTATCTATCTATCTATCTATCTATCTATCTATCTATCTATCTATCTATCTATCTATCTATCTATCTATCTATCTATCTATCTATCTATCTATCTATCTATCTATCTATCTATCTATCTATCTATCTATCTATCTATCTATCTATCTATCCATCCATATCCATTCCATCCATCCATCCATCCATCTCAGCCATCCATCCATCTATCTATCCATCTATCTCAAACCGTAAAAGTCAGCAGCCAGCCAGCCAGCCAGCCAGACCAGCACCCTGTCCGCTCAATCAAGGTGCAACGCTTCCTTCCAGGGCTAATTAGCTTAGCGCGGAGGCTAGCCAATCCCAGGGGAAGTGCCACTGGGTAATTAGCGGTGCGCTAATAGGCATAGTAATGGAGAGTGGAGACCGACAGTCGGTTGCTTGTCTCTGGTGGGTGTTTTGCTGTTTGCGTGTGATGTCAAGTAGAATATATGCAACAGGAGGCAACAGTTAGACAGATATCACTGAAACTGGCAAGTTAAAGCTGCAGTGTGTAGTTTTTTTTCAGAACCAGACCTTGTAGAAATGCAATATAATATTAAAGTAAGTAAGTAAAGTAATTTTTTCATTTATTTTCTTATAATTAGCCTTTTATATCTATACACATTAAGCAACCCATTGATTGTTGCTAATTGTATTTTTTTCAAGTAGAATATATGCAACAGGAGGCAACAGTTAGACATCACTGAAACTGGCAAGTTAAAGGTGCAGTGTGTAGATTTATTTTTTTTATTTTTTTCCGAACCAGACCTTCTAGAAATGCAATATAATATTCATAAAAGTAATTTTTTCATTTATTTTCTTAGAATTAGCCATTTATATCTATAAACATTAAGCAACCCATTGATCGTTGTGTAAGTGTATTTTTTCTTTCAAGTAGAGTATATGCAACAGGAGGCAACAGTTAGACATCACTGAAACTGGCAAGTTAAAGCTGCAGTGTGTAGGTTTTTTTTTTTTTTTTTTCAGTTGTTAAGTGTATTTCTATATTGGTTGGTCATACAGTTGGCTTGTGATGATTTTCTTTTTTTTCAGAACCAGACCTTGTAGAAATGCAATATAATATTCATAAAAGTAATTTTTTCATTTATTTTCTTAGAATTAGCCTTTTATATCTATACACATTAAGCAACCCATTGATTGTTGCTAAGTGTATTTTGTTCTTCAAGTAGAGTATATGCAACAGGAGGCTACATTTAGACATCACTGAAACTGGCAAGTTAAAGGTGCAGTGTGTATATTTTTTTTTTTTTTTTCAGTTGTTACTAAGTGTATTTCTATATTGGTTGATCATACAGTTGGCTTGCCATGGTCACATCAAATCCAACAAACTCTGGCAATATCTCTCACGATACAAAGTAACATTGTGTAGTAAATAAAATAACCTTAAAGCACATTTGGCATAGACCCAGCACACTGTAAACGATTATCATTTGTTTTAGCACAATGAAACAAGAAAATAAACAAGATTCCTACCCCTTTTGAACATGAATTATATTATTTGAGTTAGGCCTATGTATTATGTATTAGTTACTTAGGATCCTGAGGTTCCCATTTGTTTGTTTTTAATTTATTTATTTCCTTTTTTACAGCTCATTAGTTTTATTTTGTTTGTATTATTTTTAACATGTTCAATAAAGATAAGTTACATTTTGGCATTCTCTTAGTTCCCAGTATATTGACGTCATTTTCAGTAAGAAGACGAACTTCCCAAGAGTCTACTTTCGGTACTTTCCGTGTCCTTTCCCAGACATTCTTTTCGTAGTTGAAAAAGATCGATCCGGTCCAAATGACTTGGTCCCATCTGAATAGAGTTCGTTTGTCTGACGCATTGGACACCAGCAGAGGATATATGGATGGTTGGGAAGGGAGGGAAAAGTGTAACGCTACTAGATACTAGATTCGAGATGGTTTATTTGTCATATGCACAACAATTACAGTAGCTGTGTGTGTGTGTGTGTGTGTGTGTGTGTGTCTGTGTGTGTGTGTGTGTGTGTGTGTGTGTGTGTGTGTGTGTGTGTGTGTGTGTGTGTGTGTGTGTGTTGTGTGTGTGTGTGTGTGTGTGTGTGTGTGTGTGTGTGTGTGTGTGTGTGTGTGTGTGTGTGTGTGTGTGTGTGTGTGTGTGTGTGTGTGTGTGTGTGTGTGTGTGTGTGTGTGTGTGTGTGTGTGTGTGTGTGTGCAGCAGCAGTCATTGGCGATGCAATTCTTAAGTCCTCAGGCTCCTCTCAACAATGTAATATTATAGAAAAAGGAAAAACAAGCAGCAACACCTGAGACACAAACAAACACAGTGGTAGTGCGAGGACACAGTGCAGATAAGAAAGTGTAGCGATAAGGTGCAACTCGAAAATATAAAGTATGTTTAGAATGCGAAATAAAATGATATGTAGACGAAATAGAATACTGTAAGTGGAAATAACAATCTATCTATCTATCTATCTATCTATCTATCTATCTATCTATCTATCTATCTATCTATCTATCTATCTATCTATCTATCTATCTATCTATCTATCTATCTATCTATCTATCTATCTATCTATCTATCTATCTATCTATCTATCTATCTATCTCATCCATCCATCATCCATCCATCCATCCATCCATCCATCCATCCATCCATCCATCCATCCATCCATCCATCCATCCATCCATCCATCCATCCATCCATCTATGTATCCATCTATCTATCTATCTATCTATCTATCTATCTATCTATCTATCTATCTATCTATCTATCTATCTATCTATCTATCTATCTATCTATCTATCTATCTATCTATCTATCTATCTATCTATCTATCTATCTATCTATCTATCTATCTATCTATCTATCTATCTATCTATCTATCTATCTATCTATCTATCTATCTATCTATCTATCTATCTATCTCAAACCGTAAATGTCCTGCGAAATGCATTTAGAGCACTGATATACTAACTGACTAGATAGAAAGGCTGTCTATCTGTCTTACCGATGTTGGTCTCGATTGAATCAGAAGTTGCAACCATTTTGAAGTTTCCTTTTCGCGATGCATTATACATAGAGATCCACTGAATGTTCTTTGCACAGAGAACAGGGTTTGTATTGAGCATATATAGGAGCTGATTAAATCTACCTGCCATTTTAGAATTCCAGTCACACATAGTTTGAAAAATGCCACAACCAACCCCCGATACAAACCTCTTCTTCCGTTTCATTTGTTTGTTTTTTTGTGGTCTCAAATGCATTTCATTTTGAGGGAGAGAGAGAGAGAGAGAGAGAGAGAGAGAGAGAGAGAGAGAAAAGAAAAGAGAGAGAGAGAGAGAGAGAGAGAGTGAGAGAGAGAGAGAGAGAGAGAGAGACTGACTACATTCACTCACTTAGTCATTTTAACTTGGGGGCAAGCCTAAAAGTCGGCCCAATTTAAGGATGGCACGCACACACAGACATACTGTTTGTCCTCCCTCACATCCAGGCAATCACGTACATATACATGCCTCAAACAAATGGACACACAAGAGTAGGCCATGCAAATAAATGTAAAAGGGAGAGAGAGAGAGACACACACACACACACACACACACACTCACACTCACACACACACGCACGTACACACACTCACACTCACACACACACACAGACACGCACACACACTCACTCACTCACACGCACACACGCACACTCACACACACTCACACGCACACACACACACAACGCACGCTCACACATACACGCACACAAACACTCACACACATACACACACGCACACACTCTCAAGCACACACACACACACACACTCTCTCTCACACACACACCAAATTATTCATTTATTCAGTAAAGTCTGACTCAGGTTGCAGGGGAGTTTCTGTAGTAACCGGTCCATCCCATCCCACGCTCCATTTAGCTCCTGATCTGAAGGAGTTATCGGGTGATGGGTAACGGACATCGCACAGTCACCTTTTTAAAACAGAGTCCCGGACCTGTGGACCTTGTTTTACACAGAGGAGGATGCGCTACATTAACCAGCGGCCCGATCCTAAGGGCCTATTAGAATTAATTACGACGACATCACCTAAACAAGTCACAAAGCCAAGCGTCAAGCCTCTTGTTCCTAAACTTTGTCTTTTCAAATTACGACAGTCGTTAATAAGAAGGCGTAGGGGCAGTTTAACCGATGTGCTCTGGTGGGCAGTTTTTTTTTTTTTATATATATTTTTTGGGCATTTTTATGCTTTATTGACAGTGTAGAGACAGAGGTGAAATGGGGCAGAAAGGGGGTGACATGCAGAGAACGACTGCGGGCGGGAATTGAACCCGGGTCTGCTGCTGAGCCCGGCCCGGGGGGGGGGACGCCCTACCAACTGAGCTAAGGGCGCCCCCTTTTGTTTAAACAGCATGTGAAAGCAACACTCGCGCTCTCACCACAACTTTCTGATATTGGAACTTGAGAAGTGTGTGGGGTGCCTATCATCACCAGCTGTAAGTTGCTTTGGATACATGTCAATGGCAAATTCAACATTCAAAGTGTCTATTGTCATAATATGCACAATAAGAAACATGTTCTCAGTCATACAATGAAATTCTTCCTTTTTTTTCCACAGACTGAATGCCAAGAAAGAAACATGAAAATGTGAGAGAGAGAGAGAGAGAGAGAGAGAGAGAGAGATACAAGTAAAATAGAAAAAAAGCAGCAACAATACAGAATATACAATTTACACAAAGCAAATAGAAAGAGCAGCAACTGTAAAACAACACCTTTAAGTAAAAATAAAATAAAACGGATGACATGTAAAATGACGTAATTAAAGCCCAGCTCTTAGTAGCTGTTGTCTGTTTTTCCCTTTTAATTGTTTTAAATAATTTTATTCTCATTGATTTTTTATTTTATTTTTTATTTTACTTCCTGTAGCACTTTGAAATTCTAGTAATATAAAGTGCATTAAAAATAAAATGTATTATTATTATTATTATTATTATTATTATTATTATTATATTATTATTATTATTATTATTATTATTATTATTATTATTATTATTATTATTATTATTATTATTATTATTATCCATTTATATGTCGGTTGGTTGATTTCGTCCAACCTTACATTACGCCAGAGCCCCTGTGTTTCCACTGTGGGCGGCTCCCTAAGGGGAAAATGAACTCCAAACCCAAATGTCCAATTCCAATGTTTGTGTTATTATGA
>CM047527.1:17723026-17725526 GCA_026122265.1 Ammodytes dubius
GATTGCCCTGTTGTGAACAAACTCTACGGAAAAAGAGGTCTCTGGTTCCTCCTCCCAGTAACCATGAGGTCTCTGGTTCCTCCTTCCAGTAACCATGAGGTCTCTGGTTCCTCCTCCCAGTAACCATGAGGTCTCTGGTTCCTCCTCCCAGTAACCATGAGGTCTCTGGTTCCTCCTCCCAGTAACCATGAGGTCTCTGGTTCCTCCTCCCAGTTACCATGAGGTCTCTGGTTCCTCCTCCCAGTAACCATGAGGTCGCTGGTTCGATCCCCCTGATTAGAATATCGTGCAAAAGTTCATTTATTTCACTAATTCAGCTTAAAAGGTGAAAATAATACATTATATAGACTCATTACATGCAAAGTGAGATATTTCAAGCCTTTATTTGTTATCATTTTGATTATTATAGCTAACAGCTTATGAAAACCCCAAATTCAAAATGAAAAAATTAAATCAATAAAGAAGGGATTTTTAATACAGAAATGTCGGCCCTCTATAAAGTATAATCATCCATATGTACTCAGTACTTGGTTTGGGCTCCTTTTGAATGAATTCTTGCCTCAATTCCAATTAATTTTCCATGATATTCTAATAATACGAGTATCACCTGCATATAATTCATGCCGGTAGAGGAAGGCAGCTTCTGATTGGTTCATGTAATCATCAATCTATAGCCTCATGAGACCAGCCATACCTAGCCATACCATACCCCCTCTCTCTCTCTCTCTCTCTCTCTCTCTCTCTCTCTCTCTCTCTCTCTCTCTCTCTCTCTCTCTCTCTCTCTCTCTCTCTCTCTCTCTATCTCTCTCTCTCTCTCTCTCTCTCTCTCTCCCCCCATTTCAACTCTGTACTGTCTAATTAAAAAAAGCAGATTTATTATTGACTATTTATTGACCTATTGTGAGGTCATTGGCTACAATAACCTTCCATAGATTGACAGTAAGTGGGGAGGGTCCCGGTAAAAGATAAACGACTTGGGGTGCTCCGGTGGCGTAGTGGATAGAGCGCGTACCATATTAGCTCCGGCTTTCGTTGCAGTGGTTCAAATCCGACCCGTGGACCTTTACTGTAGGTCATCCCCCTCTCTCTCTCTCTCTCTCTCTCTCTCTCTCTCTCTCTCTCTCTCTCTCTCTGTCTCCCCATTTCAACTCTGTACTATCTAATTAAAAAAAAGCAGAGAAGCATAAATGGGCTAGAGAATACATTTCCCCCCACCGGGCAACCCTTGAGGGAAAAAAAACAAAACGATGTGAACACAAGACGAGAAAAAGGAAAAAAAAAAAATCGAATTAATGCCGTAGCAGAACAGAAGAGTAATAGAAATGGATAAAAACCTAAAGGACAAACTCAAAAAATGGGGTTGAATGATCTAGTGGTCCGAGTCTAATATATATATCTCTATTCCCTGCATGACCTTTCTTTAATATCTTTTTGCCCGTGGTCTCTTTCGCTCTCTCTGCCCTTCCTCCCGCTCTCTCTTTTTCAATTTTGCTTCATTAGATACGGCACACAAAAGGGTGGTGATAATAAAAAAAAACATAGAAAAAACTATAGAAATTGGGTGTGAGGGTGGGACATGGGTGGGGTATGTTCTGGGGGAAAAAAGGGGAAAAAATGTATAATCCATTGTACTACAGTTGCTTTGCTACTCTGCGATTTAATAAAAAAAAACCTTTGAAAGAAGAAAAAAAACTATAGAAAAAAGACTAAATGAAGGAGGCCTCTTTGAAGGTTGTATATCCAATCCAATCCAATCCAACTTTATTTATAAAGCGCTTTCATCAAACCAGAGCAGAGACAAAGTGCTGTACAGGCCTAAAATAAGGTACAATAAAAATAGATAAAAATAAGTAAAATAAGGTACAATAAAAATGGATAAAAATAAGGTACAATAAAAATAAGTAAAATAAGGTACAATAAAAATAAGTAAAATAAGGTACAATAAAAATAAGTAAAATAAGGTACAATAAAAATAGATAAAAAAATAAGGTAACAATAATATCTAAAATAACAAAAATAAGGTACAATAAAATAACATCAAAAGTCTCACACTGGGTCGAAAGCCAGCGAGTAAAAATGGGTCTTGAGGTGTTTTTTAAAAGTCCTATTCTGGATCACACTATCCTCTTACCAATTGTTGCTGCAGTATTCGGTGGTGCAATGGCCCCAAACGCATCGTTAAAGTTTAATTGGATTGCAGCTCTCTCAATCTAAAAAACCCTTCTACTTCTTTATTCACAGGCTAATATCCAGTGTGTTGCCTCCAGGAAGATTTGCCTTTTTTCTTCAGCCTACTAACTCTTTTCCTTCTCACTTGGGAGAGTTTGTGTCCCCAAAACTTATCTCTTGAATCAATGAGATAAGTTTGTTGGTAAATGGACTCCACTTATATAGCTGTTTTCTCTGTTTTTTCACACAGACCCAAAGCGCTTTACATTGTTTTGTACGCATTCACCCAATCGAACATACACCAATTGTTGTTATTATCCCCCATACATGT
>CM047527.1:17750526-17755526 GCA_026122265.1 Ammodytes dubius
CTTGATAGCCTTCCTCGCAAAAAGACAAGTAGGTATGTCTGCTGCCTCTTCTTCACTCTTTTGATTTCACTTGAGGCTCTCTCTCTCTATCACTCTCTCCCTCTCTCTTTCTCCCTCTCTATCACTCTCTCTATCTCTCCTCTCTCTCTTTCTCTTTCTCTCTCTCTATCACTCTGTCTCCCTCTCTCTCTCTCTCCCTCTCCCTCTCTCTCTCCCTCTCTCTCTCCCTCTCCCTCTCTCTCTCCCTCTCTCTTTCTCTCTCTCTCTCTCTCTCTCTCTCTCTTTCTCTTTCTCTCTCTCCCATAGGGCAAATAACTCCTATGATTTCACTTGATATTGTCACCAAGCGTTTTCCCCAGATTGGCTACAGTATTTAATCTCACAGTTTATACGGGAGGAAACGGGAAAGAAGATTATTGCATTAAAATAACATGAGCCAATCCACACACACACGCACACACACACACACACACACACACACACACACACACACACACACACACACACACACACACACATGGCAGTCTTAAGAAAAGTATTAAGAGTCAGAGCTTGGTTTTCGGCTTGGGTCAAATTGTATACACAACAAAACCTCACATATACACACAAACTGTAAGGCAAGGCTAGTTTATTTCTATGGCACCATTCAGACACAAGGCCATTCAAAGGGCTTTACAGGGCGCATGAAATACAGCAAGATTAGACATTAGAAATTGCATTTAAAAGATAGTAAGGAGAAATACAGGCAGACAAATTTCCCAGAAAAAAAATAAAAATCCTCATGCACTGAGGCGCAGTTTTAAAGGTGCAGTGTGTAATATGACATCATGTCAAAACAGGTCTCCCTTGTAAAAGAGTCTCCGGTCTCAATGGGATTTACCTGTATAAATAAAGGTCAATTTTTTTTTTTTTTAATAATAATACTGAGCTAGTGAAAAAGCATAAAGCAGTTAAAGGTGCTCCGAGGAACTTTCAGTTTGTTTTCATTGTTGCGCCCCCCTTTGGACAAAAGCGGTAGTGTTTTTTACTAAGCCAGCTGTAATAAAGCTGGGGTATATGATTTCTGATTGGTCAAAGTTAACATGAGCTGTACCCTTTAATACAGAAATAGTTTCCCTAGGGGTTCTTTTTAAAATAGTAAAAAAAGAAAAATCATTATGTTAGTTAAAACCCTCATTAAAAGAGCAGCCAATGAAATTTAACATTAAAGGCATTAGTGTTGGAATCTGTTTGACCTCTTCAGCTCAGAGGAAATCTCCCTATTGCATAAGAAGCCAGACTAGAGCACACACACACACACACACGCACACACACACACACACGCACGCACGCACGCACACACACTCTCTCTCTCTCTCTCTCTCTCTCTCTCTCTATCTCTCACTCACTCACTCACTCACCCTCTCACTCACTCACTCACTCTCTCTCTCTCTCTCCTCTCTCTCTCTCTCTCTCTCTCTCACTCACTCACTCACTCTCTCACTCACTCACTCACTCTCTCACTCACTCACTCACTCACTCACTCACTCACTCACTCACTCACTCACACACACATACACACAAGACAAACACACACACACATGTTTGTACAGCTATACTTGTGAGGACATTCATTGACATAATGCATTCCCTAGCCCCTTACCCTTACCCTAACCATCAGAACTAAATGCCTAACCCCAACCCTTACACTAGCCCTAACATAAACCTAATTCATACCTGAACCTTGAAACCTAGTGTTAACCCTCAAACAGTTCCTTTAAAGGCCTGTCCCAAAGTGAGAACCGGACAAAATGTCCTCACTCCTAAGGTCGAAAACTCAAATTGGTTTTCACAAAAGTACACGCACATAATAATAATAATAATTAATAATTCATTTTATTTGAGGGCGCCTTTCATAGCACTCAAGGTCACCTTACAGGGTAGTGTTCAAAAAACAAAATCAACAATCATAAAAAACACAAATGGTAAATGGACTTGACTTATATAGCGCTTTTCTAGCCGATTTTCTCAGCCCCAAAGCGCTTTACATATCTTACCACATTCACCCATTCATACACACACTCATACACCGATGGCAGTAGGGGTGGTACAGTGAGTTGAATGGAAGAGGAGGACCAGGAGAGTGCGGGTGGGTGTGTTGGTGTGCATACACATACAGTAGGTTCAGTACAGTGTGTCCCTAAGGCAACTGTACACACCATCTGGTTAGGCTCTAAATAGTCCGGTAGGGAAAAACAATGTATTTACGTTATAAGATGTGTGTGTGTGTGTGTGTGTGTGTGGGCGTGCGTGTGTGTGGGTGTGTGCGTGTTGTGTGCGTGCGAGTGTCTCTGTGTGTGTGCGTGTTGTGTGTGTCTCTGTGTGTGCGTGTGCGTGTGCGTGTGCGTCTGCGTGCGTGTGTGTGTGTGTCTCGGTGTGCGAGTGTCTCTGTGTGTGTGTGTGTGTGTGTTGTGTGCATGTGCGTGCGTGTCTGCCTGCGTGTGTGTGTGTTGTGTGCATGTGCGTGTGTCTCTGTGTCTGTGTGTGTGTGTGTGTGTGTGTGTGTGTGTGCGTGTGTGTGTGCCTGCGTGTGCGTGTGTGCGTGTGTCTCGGTGTGTGTGTCTGCGTGCGTGCGAGTGTCTGTGTGTGTGTGTGTGTGTGTGTGTGTGTGTGTGTGCGTGCCAGTGCTGTGGGGGAATTACGAACACAGCTGCAGCAAGACGTTGACTGATGGCATTCCTCAGACCAAACCAGGTCACGCTTAGATCAGTTTGCTTTGGATTTTAAACAGCAACATTGACAGAACTCACACAATTCACGCACCAGTCACATTGGAGTAAGGTTATGTTATAATGCTATTGACTAGAGTGATCAAATAAAATACACACACACACACACACACACACATACACACACACACACACACACACACACACACACACACACACACACACACTCACACACTTTCATTTTCCACAGTAAGCCGCATATATCTTACCGCAGTAAGATATATCCCATTGGAGCTGCTGCCGGTAACACTTTGTCAATACAATACAGTGAACGTACTGGTTGCTATTGGTCTTGTAGTTTTTAAGGTGTTACACTTGCTTTTTTTTGGGGGGTGGGGGGGGGGGGTATTTTTATGCTTTATTGACAGTGTAGAGACAGAGGTGAAATGGGGCAGAGAGGGGAGTGACATGCAGAGAACGACCGCGGGCTGGAATCGAACCCGGGTCCGCTGTTGGGCCCGGCCCATGGGGGGGGACGCCCTACCAACTGAGCTAAGGGCGCCCCAGGTGTTACACTTGCTTGAAGAATGACAAATTAAACTTAGAACATTTCTACACTGCAAAGTAATGTTCCATTATTTTTAGGCAAATATTCATTTTCTTTGATAATTTATTTAGCTTTTTTTTTTTGCTCTTTTTACTGAGCCTCTATGGTGTGTATGTGTGTGTGTGTGTGTGTGTGTGTGTGTGTGTGTGTGTGTGTGTGTGTGTGTGGGGGGGGGGGGTTTGGGGGGGGGGTCTAACCACTACACCACAAGCGCCCCTATTGAGCCTTTATTCATGTCAATAACATACAGTGTATTCAGAAACTTTAAGCAACCACTTATAATAGAAATATCAAAACAAACGGAGCAAAAGTTTTGGTGGGCCGCCGAAGCCCAATATGCACTTAGGGACCAGTTTGGGCACAGGCGTCCTCCACACACCTCTCTCTCCCGCTCTCTCTCTCTCTCTCCCTCCCTCTCTCTCTCTCTCTCTCTCTCTCCATCTCTCTCACTCCCTCTCTCTCTCTCCCGCTCTCTCTCTCCCTCCCTCTCTCTCTCCCTCCCTCTCTCTCTCTCCCTCTCTCTCTCACTCACTCACTCCCTCACTCCCTCACTCCCTCACTCCCTCACTCACTCACTCACTCACTCCCTCACTCCCTCACTCACTCACTCACTCCCTCACTCACTCACTCACTCACTCACTCACTCACTCACTCACTCACTCACTCACTCACTCACTCACTCACTCAAGTGTTAAGAGGGACCCAAACACAAGATATATCACAAAGAAAAACTCCATTTTCTAGAAGTGATTTTGAGAGGGTAAGATGTCTCCCCAAATGGCTGTATTTCACAGCTCAACTGGGCCCACTGCTCCAATTGTTTGTTGTGCTTATGGCGCTCGCTGTCGACACATCAACTTCGCTTTAATGGAATTTTTGACAGCGGCGCACAGAGCTGGGGGAATATGGATATAGACACACACACACACAGACATAGAGAGACACAGACAGACACACACACACACACAGACATACACAGAGACACACACACACAGACAGACACAGACATACACAGACACACACAGAGAGACACAGACAAACACACACACAGACATACACAGACAGACACAGAGAGACACATACAGACACACACACACACACACACACAACACACACACACACACACACACACACACACACACACACACACACACACACACACACACACACACACACACCCTGAAAGGTAAATACATTCTCATACAAAAGAGTTTTGTGCACACACTGTGGAATTGTTTTGAAGGAGCCATCACTCCTCATCAAAACAAAAAGTAAGAGTCGATATCAGCTGTTGATGTGTTGGCAAAGGACAGAGAGAGAGAGACAGAGAGAGAGAGACACAGAGAGACAGACAGAGAGACACACAGGGAGAGAGAGAGAGAGAGACAGACAGAGAGAGACACACAGAGAGACAGACAGAGAGAGAGACACACATAGAGACAGACAGAGAGAGAGAAAGACAGAGAGAGACACACAGAGAGACACACAGAGAGAGACGGTGTGCACAAACTAACAAACAGACCTACAATACAATAATATGCCACAGTGCCACACCCAGGTTTGACTGTGTGTGAATGAATGATTTACATGGAACCCTGTAAAGCGCTTTCATTGCAAGAAAAGCGCTATATAAATCCAATCCATTACATGTAGAACTGCCAAGATTTTGCTATTTTTTCCAGTGC
>CM047527.1:17768026-17770526 GCA_026122265.1 Ammodytes dubius
CCCAAAAAAGTTCCTTAGCCCCTGTTTTTTCCCATTTCCTCCCAAAAAATTTCCTGTTTTTCGTCAACTTTGGAATTTTGGAACTTTGTAAGACGTTCTACAGAACTCTTCATATTCTCAACTAAACCAATGCTGAGGACATCTCCCTGTCAAGTTGATTCAAAACTCCCTCTTTCGCCCTAGCTCCAGAAAGGAGAGGGGTGGGGGAGAGGGGGGTCTCTATCGAAGCATGGGTGCCCCAGCGAGAGCTCTTCTCGGCGGGTTCAGCACAACAACGTCTACCCTGGAGGTTGGAGGAGGTGTTCGGATTTCTTGGCCTAGCAGTAACAACAACCCCCTGGACTCCCTTAACCAAACCCTAACCGTTGGGTTTAGGTGGTTTAAGCGGTGGTGCCGCGGCCGCTATGAGTTCCGGAATGGAAAACTATACGACCGAATCCGTTACCAGGGAGATTATGAAGGATAAAAACTGGCCGGCGTTGCTGATACTGGTTATAATCGCCTTGACGATCGGCGGGAACATCCTGGTGATTTTGGCGGTTTCGCTGGAGAAGAAGTTACAGAACGCGACCAACTTCTTCCTGAGGTCTCTGGCAGTGGCGGATATGTTGGTGGGAATACTGGTCATGCCGGTTTCACTGATTAACATACTGTATGGTGAGTACTAGTGGAATACACACAGGCAGAGAGACAGACAGAGAGACAGAGAGAGAGAGAGAGAGAGAGAGAGACAGAGAGAGAGAGAGAGAGAGAGAGAGAGACAGAGAGAGAGACAGACAGACAGACAGACACACAGACAGACAGACAGACACACACATAAACACACAGACAGACAGACACACATAACACACATGACACACACATAAACACACAGACAGACAGACACACATACACAGACACAGGCGGAGAGACAGACACACAGACACACACACACGCACACATTTTCCACCCCTGATCTCAGGGCGCCCACCCACTCCACAGCTGTCACCAGCAAAGCAGTGGTGACACACACACACACACACACACACACGTTCCCTGTCATTATTTCAAAACATTTTTCCACCGCAATTATCTAAATAATTATTGCTGACAGCGAGACATTGCAAACTGTTTCGACTTGCCAGGGGACTTTCAAGTGTCGGAGGAGGGTTGCCAACTTCTTAATTGCTTAAATCATAACAGCTATCAACTGCTGTTCTTGCTTACAATGTCCCGCCAGGATTCTGCACATTAGTTTAATAGGGTGTCGTCTTTGTTATGTGGTAGGATGGGTGTTATATTTACGTTCCAATATTGAGTAGAACTATTTAATATAACAATGGTCTTGTCTCACTATAACATGTAGCCATTAACCTCTTAAAGCTGGGGTATATGAGTTCTGATTGGTCAAAGTTAACATGAGCTCTACACTTTGACCAATCAGAGCGAGGCTCCGATTCTCTGTTCTTATTGGCTGTTGGGACTGTCCATTCACTTTGGCACGACGTTGTTGGTGTAGTTGAGTGTGTCGGAGAGGGACCATAGGGAGGGACCAAAGAAAACAAGTGGAGCGGTTGAGGTATTTGGATTCGAATCTCTATCCCAACTGCCATTTTCTCCCCAAATCCTCCACCCCAGCTTTAATAAGTTGTTGTATACCTTTGTATTCTTTGGCTGATGGTTCACTGAGTTTAGGGTTAGGGTTAAGGTTAGGGCTGGAATCGAACCCGGTACCGCTGCTGGCCGAGGCCCATGGGGAGACGCCCTACCAACTGAGCTAAGGGCGCCTCAGTGGTATCTAAGTTGAATGCTAACGTCAAAGATGTGGAAAGTACATATTTCATCCCCTGTCACGCGTGTGGTTAATTTGATCCAGAGGCTGGGGGTCTGAATTCTTTGGGACTGCACACGACTGACGAGGTATAGGACGTTATATGGCAGTTAATCTACTGGCGGCACAGACAGACAGACAGACAGACATATATATCTTGAATTAATATCTTGACGTGGTTTAATTAAACGATAAACATCGCCAAGAATTATAAATAAGTTGATTTTTTTAAGGCTCTGCTTGGTGGTAAATGATTTTTGCGATTCAATTTAGATTTCCCGTGTGTGTGACAGTGACATGTGACATGTGACGTGTGATGTGTGTGTGTCTATATCTCGTTATCAGCCGATGTCACATGTGGTCATCTGTGTGTCCCCGAGAAAACATTCTGATTAACTGAGACACACACACACGCACACACACACACACGCACACACACACACACACAAACACACATGCACAAAACACACACACACACACACACACACACACACACACACACACACAATGTCAACAGCGATGGCAAATAGTATTCCCCGGGAGAAAAGTGATTTTCTTTTGTATACCAGTGTGACAGCGGGGAAAGCTAGATTTGGGAACACAGATGTTATCGTTACAAAACTACATTTAATTTGATTCTGGGAGTTTTGTGAACATTGCCATGGTTACACCAAGTCTTATTTTTAAGAT
>CM047527.1:17783026-17798026 GCA_026122265.1 Ammodytes dubius
CTCACTAGCAGTAGCTACTATGAGACGGCAGCTATGTGTTCGATCAGTTTGGGCACAGTTGGCTGGTTCCTTTTTCCAGGCCGAGCTGTATCCAGGCCAATAGATATAAAATTGCAAATGCTGCGATCTACCCTCCATCAATTTTCCCCCGTATCCTCTGCCTTAGTTACCAATACAGAGAAAAGTGTGAAGGAAGCAAGTCTCCTCATGTGCAACCTTTTCATATGCTTTTCCCCCCTTACAAAATGTCAGCCGCCTGGCAAACACAAAATTGCTTTCTGTGACCATCTACCTATCAGAGTTAAAGTGAGTGTGTGTGTGCGTGCTGGTGTGTGTGTGTGTGTGTGTGTGTGTGTGCGTGTGTGTGCGTGTGTGTGTGTGTGTGTGAGTGCGTACGTCCATAGGTAGGTTAATTAACCCCACCACCACATTGACCCTTTCTGCCTCTCCCCCTCCCCCCCCCCCCCCCCCCCAGAGTTGAAGCCCCCCCCTCCCCAGGGCAGGAGGAATACCCTGGGCTGTCTTAAAGGGCCGGAGACGAGCATTCTGCTGAGCGTAACCAAGAGCGACAGCATCGGCGTCCTGCCCTGCTCCGAGGCCCAATCACAGCTCAGCTCGCCGGCCGCCGGGGGCAACAGAGACGCCTCGGGTTGCCACGGGCGACGGGGCATGATGCAGGCCATCAAGAACGAGAGACGCGCCTCCAAGGTGACAGTGAATTTTTATTATTTTTTTTTTTTATTTTTTTTTAAACCTTTATTCATACAGGTAAAAATCATACAGGTAAAATCCCATGTTCTTATGTTCACTCATCACTCACTCACTCACTCACTCACTCCCTCACTCCCTCACTCCCTCACTCACTCCGTCACTCCCTCACACACTCACACATACACACACACTCATTGAGACCGGAGACTACTTTTTTTTTCAAGGGAGACCTGTTCCCATTCCCACGTTACCATTCACACACAGATAGCAGGCGAACTATCGGGAGCTATTTAGGGTTCAGTGTCTTGCTCAGGGACAATTCGACATGTGACGGGGAGACGGGGGATCGAACCACCGACCCTGTAGTTGCGGGTCGATCACCCTACCAACTCCCTTCGATTTAATGGTGGAGTTGAGTGAATGCTATAAGAATAAACAAATCAAATGTCCTCACAGGTGGGTGTCCATCAGAACTACCAGCTGGAATGTTCTTTTTTTCTTCTTTTTTTTTTAGATATTTTTTGGGCATTTTTATGCTTTATTGATAGTGTAGAGACAGAGGTGAAATGGGGCAGAGAGGGGAGTGACATGCAGAGAACGACCGCGGGTGGGAATCGAACCCGGGTCTGCTGCTGGGCCCGGCCCGGGAGGGGGACGCCTTACCAACTGAGCTAAGGGCGCCCCCCAGCTGGAATGTTCTTGAAGAGTTTCTGTTGCTTCTCTGAACAGGAACCATAGAGACCAACTGCTGTGATGATTTGATACTACACACTGCACCTTTAATCAACCCTCCCCCCTCTGTCTCCTTACAGGTGTTGGGCATCGTCTTCTTCCTCTTCCTGGTCATGTGGTGTCCCTTCTTCATCACCAACGTGACCTTCGTTCTGTGCCGCGGCGCCTGCAACGAGTCTCTGCTCAACGAGATGCTGAACGTGTTCGTGTGGGTGGGCTACATCTCCTCGGGGGTCAACCCTCTCGTCTACACCTTGTTCAACCGGACGTACCGCAGGGCTTTCTCTAGCTACATCCGCTGCCAGTACAAAGTAGTGCCCGAAGCCACGGGACAGAGCTGCAAAAACATCTCGGTCCAGCCCCCCTCGCACTCCGTAACCCCTCTTTTGACCGCCAGCCACCACCATGCTAACAAAGCTAGCATGATGATGGACCGCAATAGCAACTGTCGAAACGGCGGCCGTATTAGCGGTGGCGGCGGGGATAACGGCAGGCTAACGGTAGACCCGGAAGACTTTACCGATGACGATATGACGCAAGTGGTCGGGATGTGCGTTTCGCGGAGCCTCTCGGAATGCCAGAACGTCGGAATGCTATCGGAGACGGAGACGGAGACGGAGCATGAGCTGTCACTCATAAGCTACAGCCCCACCCTCCTCAACAGAGAACTCACAAGCAGCGTGTGATTGGCCGCGATTTTTTTTTTATATATATAAATGTTTTGATTGGTTGTCTTTCTTAGTAAAAAAACCTAAGCAGTTGCCAGGCAGAACAGCAGAGTTTTTTTTTTTTTTTTCTGGGACCTAAAGCCTGAGATTCTATTGGCTTGTTTTAAAAGGGGTTTTACGCTGTTATGATTGAAAAATGTAATCGGTTTGAGGAGCATTGTTATATCCACCCCAACAACTGAGGTGCACCGCTGATGACAATGTGCTGGAGAAATCAGATCATGTGAGAGAGAGGATTCGGACTCTAGACTAGTGTGATTTTTTTTTCCCACTACAGTTTTGGAATGAAAGACAATATTTCAGACTGTGAAATTTTCGTTTATTTTTATTTTTATTTGGTGTCAGAATGTTGGTTTTCGTACCATAAATGGGAGATCTCGAGAAAAAAAAAAAGCATTGGTTCTTCTAGGGAAGTGTTTTAACAGGCACAAAATGGCGCTGTACTTCATGGGGGATTTCGGTGCCACCAGCTGTGATGCAGACGAAGAAATGGACATGGTAAACGGACAAGACAGTCAGTGAATGAAGTGCTCCTTCTCATTGTTTTTTTTTTTTTAAGATTATTTTTTTGGCATTTTCAAGCTTTATTAGACAGTACAGAGTTGAAATGGGGAGACAGAGAGAGAGAGAGGGAGGGGGGATGACCTGCAGTAAAGGTCCACGGGTCGGATTTGAACCCGCGACCACTGCAACGAAGGCCGGAGCCAATATGGTGCACGCTCTATCCACTGCGCCACCGGAGTGCCCCCTCCATCTCACTATTAACCTTGTGTGAAGTCAAGAGGCCCTAAAATGGCGCCCCACACTGATTGATTACACAGAAGCAAGAATCGACAAGTTTGAGGTCAACGGGGGGTCAAGCTAAAGCTAAGCTAACGACTTTTAAAAGCCTTCTTCTTCTTCACCAGTCTAAATGCAGTCTGATCTTTCTCTTGGGTTTACGGAGAGAGAGAGAGAGAGATAGAGAGCAGCAAACAAAACCAAATCTATTTTTGTGTGGCTGGACAAAAACTCGACAATAACAGTCCTAAAAATAATATCTGAATGAACCTTTTTTTTTTTTTTTCCTGGACTGTACAATTACAATTAAAACCCTTTCAGCCGACATAAATGGATTTTTTTTTTTTTTCTACAAAGGGAATTGTTCTTCAAGGCTGCTGCAGTGTGTGAGTGGAACCCAGATGAAGGAATGTAATGTTAACTGGTAGCTGATGGACACACACTGCCATCTGCTGGTGGTTGCATGGTATTTTAGGAGTGACTTCTTGCCTTGACTTAAACAGGGGTTGGCTAAACAAACAGCTATATGCAGCTCTGGAAAAAAATAAAGTGACCAGTCTGGATTTTTTATTTTTTTTTAATATATTTATCACTACATTACTTATTGAAAATGCTCTAAATGACAATATTTTTATTGCTGATTTGCTAGAAATGTTGTCAGTAGTTTATAATATAAAATCAAAATGTTCATTCTACTCAAACACATGCCTCTAAAAGAGTGAAACGAGAGACAGTAAACATTTGGAGTGGTCTCTTGATTATTTTTTTCCGGAGCTGTATATATACTGTATGGTGCAGGCCTTTTTGGTACAAGGCTATACTGTCAGGCTCTTGACCAACACACGTCCCAACTGCTGAAGATTTTGAATAATAACACTCAAAAAGGGGAACAAGACATTTGAAAATTTGTTTTTTTGACAAATGGATGCACAACAGGTCCCTTAAAAGTCTTACAAAGGGACACAATATTTTCATTTGACGTCAGTAGCCAGTACAACACAGCTTACTATTGTTTATTTCAATCAATAAACCACCATAATCAATGTCTCATACTCAACTCAAACTATACACAATTCACTTTCCAAGATCTTCCTTCGGCTGTGATCAAATTAGCTTATTTTTCGCAGAAGCAGTGCAATTTCTGAACTGATTTTTCTGAACCAGCAATCGCATCCCAATGAATGACTACATACGCTATACCTTTCCATAAAATACACACACACACACACACGCACACACACACACACACACACACACACACACACATACACACACACGCACACACACACACTCTCTCTCGTTCCAAACAATAGACATTTAGATTCGACGGTAAATCACGTTTTTGTTGATTAAGGAGAAAAGGAATAAAGGAATTTCAAAGAGTCAAATGAGTAATATTAAGACACCGATTGTACATGTATGTATGTGTGTATGTGAGGCTTTAATGCTTGTTACTCTGATAACCCACTGATTATTCCCAAAATGATCACCCTATATCTAATGTCCACCATTTTTTAGTTTTTTTAAGATTATTTTTTGGCATTTTCAAGCTTTATTGGATAGTACAGAGTTGAAATGGGAGACGACAGAGAGAGAGAGAGAGAGAGAGAGAGAGAGAGAGAGAGAGAGAGAGAGAGAGAGAGAGAGAGAGAGAGAGAGAGAGAGAGAGAGAGAGCAGAGAGGGAGGGGGAGGGGGGAGAGGGGGGATGACCTGCAGTAAAGGTCCACGGGTCGGATTTGAACCCACGACCATTGCTTGGAAACTTAAACTTGCTTCATCGATCTCTTGAACTACTTGACAGTCAACCCGAGTCACCCTAACCCTAAAGTGGTGTGATTCCAGAATACCTTTAAGATTTCATCTGTCCCTTAGAGTGGGTAGAAAGTCAATACGCTGACAGACAGACTACCCCTGACTCTATCAAGACCTCGCTGTTACATCATGCCCCCCCCCCCCCACCCCACCCCTCCCTACCACATTTTATCGACATCTGCAAAATGTAATACACTGCCTTCTAGAAAAGTGATTCAATGTTGTGTGGATGAAGGTGGCAAAAAGTTAAGATTTCTTAGGAACAAAAAAAAAAATCGCCTCAAATATAAATGTAAAAGCAGGAACTCGTGTGTAGCGATTTGCTTAGAAAGTTTGAGTTCAACGAGAGCTAAATGATGGTTGTTTCTTTAGGGGGCGCCCTTAGCTCAGTTGGTAGGGCGTCCCCCCCCCATGGGCCTCGGCCAGCAGCGGACCCGGGTTCGATTCCAGCCCGCGGTCGTTCTCTGCATGTCACTCCCCTCTCTGCCCCATTTCAACTCTGTCTCTACACTATCAATAAAGCATAAAAATGCCAAAAAACATATTAAAAAAAAGTATTGTTGTTTTGTAAAAGGAACTACATTGAGAAAAAAAAGTTAAGTTTTTTGACAAATTAAAGGGGCACTCCACCAATTTTCCAGGTTCAACTTGACTTGTTTAAAAGTTTGAAAAAAAATTGCCTTGATGATGTCATAGTGATGTCATGATGGGGGTTATCTCGTTATCTAGATCTTGATACTTTTCAAAATTATTTCTCTCTCTCTACCTCCCTCACTCACTCTCTCTCTTACTCTCTCTCTCTCCATCTCTCTCTCTCTCGAAAATAATACTGACACACACACAGTTAATAGCTGAGTTTTTTATTCCAGTTTAAAATGATCGAAAAGACGTCCCCTTTCCCAGTTCTAACCCCTTTTGGACGTCCAGAATTACAAAAACCTGAATGTAAAACCCCCTTTTTTTACACGCCTAATACTAAAAGTCCTTCGAGTTTCAAAGCCTGCAGTGGTCAAATGGAATCGAATCCCTAGTCCCTATACAGTTAGAATGGAACACAAGAACCATGGGTGTCACTTCATTCCGGTTCTACGCTTCTATATATGATTTTTGATCCAGTATTTGTATGTTACAAGTGGTCGTTCGCGCCACTGTTCTCTCCCCGCGAAGAGAGAGTCTAACATGAGCTAATAACTAACGTAGGTAGAGCCGCCAGCGAGGTTTTGGCCTACGGAAATATTTGTGCATGTTTGAAGTGATGTTCAGAGGGTGTGTGTGTGTGTGTGTGTGTGTGTGTGTGTGTGTGTGTGTGAGAGAGTGTGTGTGTGTGTCTTTGAGTGTGTGTGTGTGTGTGTGTGTTTGTTTGTCTTTGAGTGTGAGTGTGTGTCTTTGAGTGTCTGTGTGTGTGTGTGTGTGTGTGTCTTTGAGTGTGTCTTTGAGTGTGAGTGTGTGTGCGTGTTCTCTCATTAAAATTTGGAATGGAATGAAACAGCGCAGAAATGAAAAGAAAAAAAAACAAAAAAAAGAGCCAATCAACAAAGGGCACATTGCGTAAACAGCTGGCATATTCCTTCAGGCCGATTCATCTTTATCACAACAAAACTTTATCAACACAATAACAACACACAGAACACAGAACACAGAACACCAACATAAACGAGAATTTTGAAATGTAGAAGAGAGGAGAGAGGACCCCCCTCCGAATGTCTTTGAAAGGGTCAAGAAGCAAAGAGCTAAAGCCAGCCAGCAAACTCAGTATGTCGCAATGTAATAACTATATGTTTCCCTTGTAACTGTTTGTGTGTGTGTGAGTGAGTGAGTGAGTGAGTGAGTGAGTGAGTGAGTGAGTGTGTGTGTGTGTGTGTGTGTGTGTGTGTGTGTGTGTGTGTGTGAGTGAGTGAGTGAGTGAGTGAGTGAGTGAGTGAGTGAGTGAGTGAGTGAGTGAGTGAGTGAGTGAGTGAGTGAGTGCGTTGCGTGCGTGCGTGCGTGAGTGAGTGAGTGAGTGAGTGAGTGAGTGAGTGAGTGAGTGAGTGAGTGAGTGCGTGCGTGCGTGCGTGCGTGCGTGCGTGCGTGCGTGCGTGCGTGCGTGCGTGTGTGTGTGTGTGTGTGTGTGTACCAGACTTGGCTTCAAATTGCTACCTGAGATTGATTCAGCAGTAACTTCTCTGTTGGGTGTTTTTCCATCGATTTTGTCTGGGCAAGATGGATTGAACTTTTGGGGGGTTTTCCAGGGCACCCTATCCACACACACACACACACACACACACACACACACACACACACACACACACACACACACACACACACACACACACACACACACACACACACACACACACACACACAGCCAAGACAGATGATAGCAATCACTCAGAGAGAAAGCTCCTAGTATTCTGAAGGGATTTCAACTTAATAATTTGATCCAGGTCTGGGGCCTCATTTATAAAGCTTTGCGTGGGATTCACGTGGAAGCTGGCGTACGGAAGAAATGTAGGATGTACGTGCGAACAAAAATATTCGGATTTATATAAAACAGTGCGCACTCACGTCCTACGCCTGTTTCCCTTTATAAATCACAATCCACTCTAAATGTGGCGCAGCCTTTGCGGGCTTCACGTAACGCCCATATTTACCCATACATAGTCATTGACACGCCCGAATTAATATCATTTACTGAGTGCATGAAGGCGGTAGTGGCAATCGCCGAATGAAAGGGAAATGGAAAAATAGACTCCACACGGTGTGGATCACTGCGGTCACGCCGAAGTACCCGTTGGAGAAGTGGCGACCAGGGAAAATTTAGTTTGGTGGCACAGTGTGAGGGTAAAGGCGTCAGAGTGCAGCCTGTGGCGATCTCTGTGAACGCTGTGGTCGAAATAAAAAGAAGCGATCCGACATAAAAGTGGACGCAAAAAAGTGCATATCCTCACACAGCAGTGTTTGTGCCACGAGCGGGGGACACTGAGACCCCCCATGAGATACAGATTCGGAGAATTCATCTCGGTGCAGTGACGGGCGGCGGAGGGTTAATAATAAACTTCACAGTCCCTTTCAAAACACAGTTACGACGTGCTTAAACACAAAGAAAAACACAGATAAAACGGACTAAAAGCCGCGAAAAATTAGCACAGTAGGCTATGTAATGTACATTAGGCTTATGATTAGTGTGTGGAACTGTGTACTCCTGTCTGCCTGACTGAGGCATCGAGAACAGCGTCAGTGTAAAAGTAATAGGCTGTATTCCACCTCAATATTATCAGAATGAATCCAATAACATGCAGATAGGTTATTCTTTAATAGCCTAACTGCAGAGCTTATTCAAACGTTTTTTTTTCGCACTCATATATCTCCGTTTGTAGGCTATTTAAGATCCTAATTCGTTTAGTTTTTGTTGGTATCACTCCATGGAAAAATCCGTGGAGGAATTGTTTTTATTAGTTGTAAGAATGGCTTCATCCGTTTTGCAAAGGAACTCCCTATATGATAGACCTACATGGCTTATAATAATAGGCCTATATGGATTCATTTTACACAAACACATTCGTTCTCAGCACTTCATACATGTGCCGACGGAGTCGCCGTTTCTCTTTTCTCCACTTTCTGTGCGTACGCATGGGTCAGAGCTTGCGTGGAGGACCGCACTCTTCCCGTCAAGTTTGGTTTTTATAAATCCCAATATTTGCTTAGAAATTGGCGTGCGCCCTCTTCTGGGCGTACGCAAGCTTTATAAATGAGGCCCCTGGTGTGTGTGTGTGTGTGCGTGTGTGTGTGTGTGTGTGTGTGGTGTGTGTGTGTGTGTGTGTGTGTGTGTGTGTGTGTGTGTGTGTGTGTGTGTGTGTGTGTGTGTGTGTGTGTGTGTGTGTGTGTGTGTGTGTGTGTGTGTGTGTGTGTGTAGAAATAGTGTGAGCCGTTTACTTACAGAGTTTCATGTAAATGCATTTGAAGGAGGTATAGGGCATATTTTTTTTTTTTTTTTTGTTGGCCCCTTCCCCCCTCCCCCCCTTTTTGTTGCCAGGTAACAACGTGTTATATGCAAGAAATTACAACTTGTTAAAACATCCACTTGTGACATCATAAGGGATAGAAATCTGACTGGGGTTTTTGAACAGATAGGTTGGAGGTGGAGGTGGAGGAAAATTACTTTTTTTGTAATACTTTGGGAGTCTGTTGTGTAGACAGACTGGGGACCCCATATAAATGTTAAAAAAAAATTGATAAAGTGTATATGGTATTATAGGCGACCCTTTTTAATTAGAGGGATCTCACAAGGTCTTTACATTTTTTGAAATATATAAAAAATAAATTAAAAAAGGGAGAAATTACCCCCAACATGCAGCCTTCATATGAGGTTTACCAAACCAAACTGAACTGTCCTTTTCCCTTCTGCAACAAACATTCAACTCTGTCTCTAAACGGCTCAGAAACCCAACCAGAGAGCTACGGGTCGGTCAAGAGTTTGGCATAGCAAGTTCCTCTAATGCAAAAGGGGTAGGATCCAATAAGTTTATACTTCTTCCTACTCCTTTTCAGGCATATCAATTCAATATGTTATTTGTTTATTTTTTGTTTATTTTGTTTATTTTTTTTTGTGAAAATAACATTTTTTTTTTTATTGTATTTTCATGCTTTGAATTTTTTCTTTTTTTTGATATGTCTGAAATAAAACTGAATCAATCAATCACCTTGCCCCAAAATTCAACTCCTAACCCTCGAATACAGAGGTGTCAGCACCCTCTCCGTCGCCCCATCTGTCTCTCTCTTGTTCGATCCTACGCTCTTAGGTTATTCTAACCCCCGTCCCCCCCCTCCTTATATGTGTTGAACCTTCTTCTGTTATGCAGTGGCTGTCTTTTTATACCATTTTAATTGTGAATGTTTGTCTACTCGAACTAAGACACTTTTTTCTTTCTTTCTTTCTTTCTTTCTTGCGTTTATACAGAAGATGTACGCGGTCATCCACACAATGTATATTTAATTTTTATTTTTCTGTGTGATGCTATTTATTTATTAAAATAATATTCTAATGTGTGGACATTTTGTCTTATTTTACATACAGACACATTAAACCTGCAGTGTGTAGAATTTTTTGGGTTTTATTTCCTAGCAGATTTTGTAGAAAGTAATTAATTATAATATCCATAAGTACATTTAATTTAGTGCATAATAGCTGAAAAACATTTTTAGAATTATTATTTTTTCCCTTAGAAAGGGTCTCATATATGTCCATATTTCTCCATATTTTGGATAGGAGTATTATTGGTGGAGTGTGTAAGTTAACAGAATCAATTAATCACCACTTGGTTTTACGTCTTCAAGTGTTTGTTTACGGCTTGACTTAGATCAGCACCACGGACAGCGACAGACTGTGAGGAGATTAGTAACCTAGGCAACAGCGCCCCCGTGCGGCGGAGCTGCGAACTGCATGAATATGTGGTTAACAAATGGTGGCTATTATACACGGCACAAAAGGACAGTTAATAGCTGTTTTTCTGAGATGTTCAAATACCTGTTAAGTGTTAAAGGGGCACTGTTGTAATATGACATCATCAAGAAAGTTCTTCAAAGTTCTAGAATGCAACGCTCCCTGGGTAACCCCAAACCCTTTCGAATAATAACAGAAGCTACAGTGGCCTTCAAGGACAAGAACAATTCTAAATGTTAAACAATGCACCTGATGACATTCCAACTATGACACTTTCAAGATGTGGCACTAGACCTTGGTCCAAAATATGCAGAAATTATGGACATATATGAGATCCTTTCTAAGGGAAAAAATATTATACAAAACGTTTTTTCAGCTATTATGCACTAAATTAAATGTACTTATGGATATTGTAGTTACTTTCTACAAAATCTGCTAGAAAATAAAACCCAAAATTCTACACACTGCAGGTTTAAGTCTTACACGTTGTTCATATGTTAGTGAGGTAAGGTAAGGCCAGTTTATTTCTATAGCACAATTCAGACACAAGGCCATTCAAAGTTCTTTACAGGGGCATAAAATACATCAAGTATAGAAAAGACGTTTAGAATGTAAAATATGACTTTAATCTATTTAGTAGGGTTTGATCCAATTCAACAACTACTGCATAACAATAATAATATAATAATAATAATAATAATAATAATAATAATAATAATAATAATAATAATAATAATAATAATAATAATAATAATAATAATAATAATAATAATAATAATAATAGTATAAATGTATCCATGCATCTACTCTATATAATATTATAGATTTTTTTTATTATTATTATTATTTTAATGTCCATCTCTATTAGTTGTGTAATCATGTGTGGGAGAGGGATCCCTTACTTTGTCGACTCTCCCTGAGATTTCTTCAAACATTTTTTTAATCCCGGTAAAGGGTTTTTTACTGGGAGTTTTTTCTCAGCTGAGCTAAGGGTGTAAGGGCAGGGTGTCATAGTGTATCATATTGTATCATACTGTATGGCATGTAAAGACCACTTGTGTGATTTTGGGCTATACAAATAAAACTGATTTGATTTGATTTGTATGTGGAATGGCGTCGGTAGAATAGCTGATGTGGCTGCAATGAAAACAATGTTGTGCTGATTACCTTCACGCTTCCACTTCATTAAATAAGGCGGACTGGGTGTTTACATTACATGGCAGCAGTGTGATATTCCCAAGAGGCCCGCCGATGATGCCCGAAGGAGTGGGCGGTGCACTCGGCTATCTCCGGCAGAACTCGGACACGCATGCGCAGTTACACCAGTTTACTGCATCTCCATGGTTCGCTTCAGTTGATGGCTGGGGCTGGCTGTGTCAAGCTAGCGCGAGATACCACCAGAAAATACCGGCAGTTTAGGCTTCTAACGTCCAACATAAAGTCACGTAAACAATTATTTCACTCTTGGACAATTTTACTAAAGTATTAATCTATTTACTATCTATGGTATTAATATACACAATGACAGTAGCCTACAATTTGGAGAGGGGCTTCGTTGTATTATGTGTGTAGCGTTAGCCCAAGCTAGGCTAAATTGGTGTGGTTTTGTTAGAAGTCTGTTTGTCCACAAAAATACAAACATGTCGGACTACCAACGACAGGTGAGTAGCCTAATACATTGAGGTGTATGGAAAAACTTGTAGTGAACTTAAAACTGTAGTGAACTTATCTCTAGTAAAAGAGAGTTAAACCACTCACTGCTATCGTGCTATCCTTTCATCCATTTATATAATATCACCAAGTTTCCAGTTAATTTGGAAGGCTACAGGACAGGTAGCTATTAGGCTAAGTCTTCCCAATTAGGCCTATAAACAACATAAAACCTTAACCACAAAGAAGGATACATTGTAGGCTATGTGTGTATTATGCAACCAAAAGCAATGCATTTGTAAAAAAAAATATTTAAATTAACCAAAACTACAAGTGAAGTGGTGTACAATAAATCAAATTAAATCAGTTGTATTTGTATAGCCCAATATCACAAATAGACATTTGCCTCAGTGGGCTTTACATTCCATACAATATGATACTGTATGACACCCTGCCCTTACACCCTTAGCTCGTCCGAGAAGAAACTCCCAGTAAAAAAACAACACAGGCCTAAACGGTGTGACATGACTGCAATCTACAGTGCAGAATACAATGGTCCCAATGTGCTGTTGTTTTTTTTTTAATATGGCGGTTTTACTATCATATATGCTTGGTGTATACTTTGCAATGTGTCCTTTTATTTGTCAGGTGTAAAATCTCTGCTTAGTAGCTTTAATTCTAGACATTTTATTTTGAAATGTACACCGGATACTGTGCGTCTTTCACCACAGGCTTTTCTGCTTGACGGCTGCTGTCATCTCCTCGACGGTTCTCTCGCTGCCTTGGAAACGACATAAATCCCCAGTCCACGCAGCTGGCTCGCGAGCAGGCAAGGCAAGGCAAGGCAGGGACCCAGATTTTCACACTTCAAAAGCCGATCCTCTTTCTCCTCCAACACTATCTCTCTCTCTATCCCTCCCTCCATCTATCTATTTATCTATCTATCTATCCATCCATCCATGCTGCAAACATGGACGGTCTGCAATGAAACGCCGTGCGGGAGAGAATGAACGCAGCGAACCATTTGAATAAGGATAACTGCAACCAGGTAAATGTGACCAGATTTTAAATTTGTGTTTTTTTTTTTTTTATGCATTTGACAGTAGCCTCTCATGTGTGCACGTAACAGGGAGGGTTTGTTATTGTTGTTGCATCGCGAGCACACACACACACACACACCACACACACACCACACACACACACACACACACACACACACACACACACACACACACACACACAAGCGCACGCACGCACGTACAGGCTACAGGCCTTCAGAGGCGAGAGGGGTCGAGTGTTGCATGCTTATTAACTAGACTAGAGCTGCCACCACATATCGCCTACAGCCTTTATTTTTCTATTATTTATTTTCTTAATTTTCTCTGATAGTGACCATCGTTTTTTTCGCCTAAACGCACCGGTCAAGGTGTGTGTGTGTCTCTCTCTCTCTCTCTCTCTCTCTCTCTCCTCTCTCTCTCTCTCTCTCTCTCTCTCTCTCTCTCTCTCCTCTCATCTCCTCTCTCTCTCGTTTCGCCTGTTACAAAATGTCACCAGTTGGTCGTTTGGTCTCATCGCGCGCTTGGCAGTAGCACGCGCCTGTAGCTGTGTGTCGGCTAAAAGCGAGCAGCAGAGTAGGGCTTAAGTGAGGGAGGGAGGGAGGTGTGCAGAGGAGATTAAATCTGTCTGTCTGTTTAGTCCGTGGCACTCACTGCTTAAATTCCACGTTTTTCACACGGAGTTCAGTGCAGAAATGTGTCTTTGAATTGCATATTAAATAGCTTTTTTCAATGTAGTAGGCCTATTCGCACTAGTTGCACATTTATTAGAATTCTCCTTTATGTTGGGCAAGTTTATTTCTATAGCACAAGTCACACACTAGGCCTTTACAAAGAGCTTTACAGGGTGCATAACATACATCAAGATTAGACATTAGAAATTGCATGTTAAAATTTTCTGTAGGTCATTTTATGTTTTGCACAACTAGACTGCATAGTAAATACCTTCAAATGTGCTCATAAATGTAGGCCTATAGATGTAAAAAATAGATGGATGGATAGATAGATAGATAGATAGATAGATAGATAGATAGATAGATAGATAGATAGATAGATAGATAGATAGATAGATAGATACTGCCTTGTATATTATTTCCCTGACTACATAACCAGCTTGTTGAGCGTGTGATTATCTAGTTGCTGCGGCTCTAACCTAATTGATTCCACGTCCCTCAGCTTTTAAAGAGACGTGTGGTGTGTTTGTCTCTCTCTCTCTCTCTTCTCTCTCTCTCTCTCTCTCTCTGTCTGTCTGTCTGTCTGTCTGTCTGTCTCTCTGTCTGTCTGTCTGTCTGTCTCTCTCTCTCCGTCTCTCTCTCTCTCTCTCTCTCTCTCTCTCTCTCTCTCTCTCTCTGTCTCCGTTGTAAAGAGACATGTTTGAAAACTGTATCCAAGTAACCTCGGTAACCTAGTGGGGGATGTGTGGAGATTATAACACACCTACCTACTGTACATTATGTTACAACAATGGCATGGTTGTCATCATCACATCACCTAGGCCATTGTGTATCTGTATGTTTGATCTTTTCAGACTACAAATGGTTAATACTCTCTTGGTGTGAGGTATTAGCTAATGTTATTTACCATATAATGAACTGGGGCGACTGTGGCTCAGTTGGTAGAGCGGGTCGGCCGATGATCAAAGGGTTGGAGGTTCGATCCCTCGCCCTGCCACCTGTGTCATTGTTGTTGTGTCCTTGGGCGAGACACTTCACCCACCTTGCCTCGTGTGAATGTCGATAGTTAGCCTGCTGCTATCGGTGTATGAATGTGTGTGTGAATGGTAACGTGGGAAAGGAAAAACAGGTCTCCCTTGTAAAAGAGTCTTCGGTCTCAATGGGATTTACCTGTATAAATAAAGGTTAAAAAAAAAAATTATTAGCCAAAAATGAACAGCTAGAGATAGATTTTCATACTATGATTATTAGTGTCAGCTAGTTAAGCCATGACAGTTGTAAGGCAAGATTTAGGAAGAAGTTTCATCTACTAACTAAAGTTAACACAATCTACTGTGTGTTATAGTGCAATACTAGCCTGGCTCCGCCCGCCTACCTACTTCCGCCCAAATTTCATTTTCCCTTCAGTAGTCAGTCTGGGGCTGCGGTGAATTCACGT
>CM047527.1:17810526-17815526 GCA_026122265.1 Ammodytes dubius
TACCGACATGAAGGCCTGTCACATTACCTTGCGTTCTAATTTATGCAGAATGGAATGCAGCACCGGTTGGCTTTGGCATTATGAAGGGGAATATCGCCCAGTCCCTCATGCGAAACACACACACACACACACACACACACACACACACACACACACACACACACACATACACACGCACACACACACACACACCATAGGAGGCCCCCGGCCCCTCATGCGGTGTGTTATCTAATTATGTCATCATAAAGAATCAGTGCTCGTCATTCATAGCCATTAGTTACTGTAGAAGGGCTAATTAGCTGTGATTATTATAAGGGGCCTCCTATTGTGTGTGTGTGTGTGTGTGTGTGTGTGTGTGTGTGTGTGTGTGTGTGTGTGTGTGTGTTTAAGTCTGTATGGCCGAGCAGACGGCGCAGTAATAGCATTAGCTTGATGATTGCCTGACAGCCGGCTGCAGGAATGATAAGTTTTAGTTATGGACATTAATTAACACCAAATGTCTGACTTTCTTAAACCTGCAGTGTGTAGAATTTTGGGTTTTATTTCCTAGCAGATTTTGTAGAAAGTAATTATAATATCCATAAGTACATTTAATTTAGTGCATAATAGCTGAAAAAAATGGTTTGAATTATTATTTTTTCCCTTAGAAAGGGTCTCATTGTTAGGTTTATCAAAGCTTGTGTGTAAGACAAGAAACCCAGGCGTTAGTTCAAACAGACCAATGAGACAGACACAAAGATACACGGAGACAAAGAGCTCTTTTTACTTGCCTAGGACAAGGAGAGTGGTTTTGCAACTGCTGTTACATTGTCTTCCCTCGAACCAGCTCTAAACCACACTCTCCTCCTTGGGCTTTTTATTGAATACTACATGGTGCATTCTGATGGATGCGTGTGTGCGTTTCAACTAATGATTGACTAATGTCTCTGAGAACTTGTTTGTTTATCCCAGCTGGGGCATGTCGCCTTGCCTCGACTGCTGGACACCGGTCATTCCCGGTCATGGTGTTCCCAGAGTTCATAGTTCGACACGTCATCTATCCGTTCACTCTAAAGACGTATGCTTACACAATGAAAATATCCTACAATTCCCTCCTAATTTCCATTCTTAAGCATATCACAACATTTTAGCAGTTCCAAGGGCATTGGACATTGATCATCTTCCGTCTTTATTAATTTCAGTGATTGTTCCATTCTCTAGGGGCGGGTCTTTATGAGATCACACAGTCTGACTGTCGGTTACTGTGAATCAGCTGATGTTGGTGTTTGGTGCACACGTAATAATCCTTTTATCTTGTGGCGTTGGCTTTGTATTGAGGCATATTTGTACCAGGCATTTGTGTCCAAAACATGTTGTGGTTCTTTGAATCTTGTAGATGCCGTTGCGGCTTGTCCCATGCAAAGGATTTCCTCTTCACCCTAATCCAGGATACGAACCATAGTAGAGCCACCATAGATGTCCCTCCAGTTGAGCCGTCGAGACGTAGCTTCGATGGGATGCTATGTTTGTTCGCTGTTGTCAGAAATGTTCATGACTTCATGTCGAAGCGTCAGCTGTTGTTTAGGAATGTTCATGACTTCCTGTAGTGGCTGACCCGGATCTTGTAGTTCGTTTGACTTTGGCTGTAGTTGGAAGTTGTCAGTAGGATTTTGGACTTTGCACATTCAGCCAATTGAGCAACAGCTCGTCCGATGCAGCTCCTATAGGACACAGGGAAATCTGGCAATTATTTGTTCTTTGTATTCTCGTAACTTTGTTTTTTACGTCATCAATCAGATATACATACTCTACAAAAGTTTTTTTGAGAATTGTGTAAAGTTGTATGTGTGGAATACATTTCATTATTATATTCCCTCCTTTTGAGTCATTGTTCGGCCCATGACTCAATTCTAACCACCATTTTATATATATAAAGTTTTTTTTCAATTAATTCTATTATTTTTTATCTTCTCCAAATATGGCTTGGTCTTCTATTCATTTTCGTTTTTTCTTTGTCAGGTGCTTCTGTTTGCATATGCACGAACAATTGCCTCCCAGATGCTGTGAGGCAACTGTTTGTTAGCCGTATTTTTGGTCTATAGGTAGTCAAATAAATAGACATAGACTCCTGAAGCAATCGGACCTTCACAAGGGGAGGTTTTAAAATAAAATCTTTTTTCCGCTTTATTACAGTTTGGGGAGACAAAGTTGAAATGGGGTAAACACTTCACTCTTTGAAGACCTATTTCACAAATAAAATAAAAAACCTAATAATAATGTCTTTTATCCATAATTATAATTTTATCTAGACTTTTTTAAATATTCAACATAATTCCTATAAGTAAAACAATTCACCACTGTTCATGCTTAATCGTTATTATCTTACTACTCCTTTATCTGATTTATATACCTTCAAGCCATCAATGTTAATTTAGCTCCAGGTCTATTCAATTACTATCTCACAGTTTTAAGTTATTATTATTATTATAATTATTATTATTATTATTATTTTTTTCCCTCCATGTCTCTCAATTCATTTCATAATTTCAGCAAAAAATTATTATATATATATATTTTTTTTTTATCCAAACCTCTATATATATTCAACTTTTCAACTACTTTACTATTAAATAAACCTTTTTCAATTTTCCTACTCAGCTATCCCGTTTAGCATAAGCTGTTTCAGCATTTAGATGCATTTTCTAGTTCACATTGTTTTTTTTCTGCTTTTTTTCAACAATTTTTATCAGTTGCTTCTCAATTTATTTGCCTTTTGGCTGTTTAAATGAATCTTAATTTGGTTGGGGGCCACATTATTGGGATCTCTGTGATTATAACTGATGTGTCAGCTCCACTGACACAGGATTTTGGTTGTTACTCAGCATTGATTTTTGTGGGGCAATTTTTCTTTGCAATTCCTTGCCATGTGATTTTCTTTCTTGCATCTGTAACAGATACATTTTCCCTCGGCATTCAGCCCTCTCCTCTCACTTTCCTCATCCATTTTGATTCTAACCCTTTTTGCAATTAACTCTGCCTTTTCCAGTCTTTTTTCAGCCGTATATATCCATAACATGGCGGCCTCAATTTCTAACACACACTTCTGTCTTTGCCTTTCCATCCGTTCTGCAGCCTTTGTCTCTACCTTCTCTTTCAGTTCCTTACATTGTTTTAATACCAACTTGTTCTCAAACCCATATTCTCTCTGCCATTTCTTACAGTAATCGGTGCTCCCGGGCCATCGCTTTGTCATATATATGACATCCCATAGCTCAGGAGTCTTACTCTTTCCGTTCTCCATTTTACACGTATTTAAATTTTTAAAATACAAAATCAAAAAAAATGTTCTTACTCAACTAAGTATTTTTTCAGAACCTAAAATCCCCATTCACCACTCCGTGTAGTTCACTGGCCACAGATGTTATGTTTACCGTTAGGTTTTTGGCTGTTTTCACTGGTGACATTTATTTCTCAACACTCATTCTTTCCATTCATTCACACAGATCTGAGTTTGTATAGCGCTTGTTCAATTTCTTAGGGTGTACATACCAGTGCTGGGAAGGTGGTCAATTAAAGGATCACGTTCCCAGCACCCTGGTAGACACACACCTACTCCTTGGAGAATACTCGTCTCATTCCTTAACAGTGGAATAGACCTGCCTTTTCTACCTTACCAGGGTAAGGTAGAAAATTATTTTTATTTGGCTTTTCTCTTTTTTTTTTTTTTTTTTTTTTTTTTTTTTGTCAGATCTGAATTTGTATCTCACCGTATATTGGTGTGTCTGGCTCGGTCTGGATCCCGTCAATCGTCGCCGAAGAGAAGTAGGTGAGGACTGCTAAAACACCGGCTGGAGATGAATTCACGGCCCCAGTCTTTCCTCAGAGTCTCTAGACTCTGGCTGTCGACAGACTGCGGTGCGTCCTCTCCTTCCTCTCCTCGGTCGGCGATATTTTGGAATTCGGCTCGTAGGACCAAAATGTTAGGTTTATCAAAGCTTGTGTGTAAGACAAGAAACCCAGGCGTTAGTTCAAACAGACCAATGAGACAGACACAAAGATACACGGAGACAAAGAGCTCTTTTTACTTGCCTAGGACAAGGAGAGTGGTTTTGCAACTGCTGTTACATTGTCTTCCCTCGAACCAGCTCTAAACCACACTCTCCTCCTTGGGCTTTTTATTGAATACTACATGGTGCATTCTGATGGATGCGTGTGTGCGTTTCAACTAATGATTGACTAATGTCTCTGAGAACTTGTTTGTTTATCCCAGCTGGGGCATGTCGCCTTGCCTCGACTGCTGGACACCGGTCATTCCCGGTCATGGTGTTCCCAGAGTTCATAGTTCGACACGTCATCTATCCGTTCACTCTAAAGACGTATGCTTACACAATGAAAATATCCTACACTCATATATGTCCATATTTCTGCATATTTTGGACCAAGGCCTAGTGCCGCCATCTTGAAACTGTCATAGTTGGAATGTCATCAGGTGCATTGTTTAAAATTTAGAATTGTTCTTGTCCTTGAAGGCCACTGTAGCTTCTGTTATTATTCGAAAGGGTTGGGGTTACCCAGGGAGTGTTGCATTCTAGAACTTTGTAGAACTTTCTTGATGATGTCATATTACACACTGCACCTTTAAACAGTGGCTGTTAACAACATAAAGCAACGCGCATTACAAACCTATAGATGAGGTTAGAGAAGGATAGATTCTACTTCTTCATAAGCCCTGAATGTAACACTTAAAATGTTGTTCAAAGTGGATGGCTGGCTGCTCTCCTAAGTTCAAGACCAGACTTAAACTCTATTAGCATTCACCTCACCCCCCATGGAGTTGTTTGGGTTTTTGCACTCTGTGGTTGGGGAGGGGTGTGTGTGTGTGTGGGGGGGGGGGGGGGATCAGAGGGAGCAAGGCTGATCTGATTACAGTCATCAAAACAAGAAGATGATGAGGACCAGTGCAAGAGAAAACTAATTCTCATCAAAAAATAATGATTTTCCTGCTCTTTATGATTAATATC
>CM047527.1:17828026-17835526 GCA_026122265.1 Ammodytes dubius
AAAAATAATTCTAAAAATAAATAAAAAAAACATTGACTAAACCCCTGTGTGTGTGTGTTCTCCCCCCAGTCTCCCTGCAGGACATCAACATGAGGAAGGCCTTTAAGAGCAGTACCATCCAGGACCAGCAGGTGGTGTCCAGGACGTCCGTACCCAATCCCGTGGTCGAGATGTATCACCGTGGAGACAAGCCACCTCCGCTCAATATCCTCAGCCCCTATAGGTCAGTGCAGTTTAGACAGTATAATGGTGGTTGCAGGCTGCGTCCCAAATCGCTTTTTTCTTTTCAGTGTCCAGATTCACCACTGAATACATTGCGTGTTTGACCATATACGTTTAGACACTACAGTAAGGATGCATTCCAAATCGCATACTCTTTCTCGTTTCTATTCTACACACTACTATCTGACCATAAAAAATAATCTAGTTAGGATGCAGTAGGCACACGATTAGGACATGCTTTAACTTATCTATTTCATCAAGATTTATTTGATCTTGTGTCTTGCATATGGTGTTCTACACACACAAGCCAGTTGAGTATCTGTGTCCATTAGCTGTTGAATAAATGACTATGGACAATTTGTTGCATCTGCCCCTTGAACCTTCACGCATTTTCCTTCCATCTCGCCTACACTTAAACTTTTCTCCACCATTTTTCCTACTCTCTCTCTCTCTCTCTCTCCCTCCCACTATCTCTCCCTCTCTCTCTCTCCCCCACTATCTCTCTTGCTCTATTTCCCTCCCTCCCTCCACCATTGTTCCTTCTCTCTCTCTCTCTCTCCCTCCCTCCCTCTCTCTCTCTCTCTGTCCCTCTCTCCCTCCCTCCCTCCCTCCCTCCCTCCCCTCCCTCCCTCCCTCCCTCCCTCCCTCCCTCCCTCCCTCTCCCTCTCCCCCACTCTCTCTCCCTCTCTCCCCCTCCCTCCCCCCCTCCCCCCCTCTATCTCTCCGTTCCTGTAACCAGGGACGACAAGAAGGATGCTTTGAAGTTCTACACCGACCCGTCGTACTTCTTCAACCTGTGGAAGGAGAAGATGCTCCAAGCCACGGAGGACAAACGCAAGGAGAAGAGACGCCAGAAGGTGTGTGTGTGTGTGTGTGTGTGTGCCGTGTGTGTGTGTGTGTGTGTGTGTGTGTGTGTGTGTGTGTGTGTGTGTGTGTGTGTGTGTGTGTGTGTGTGTGTGTGTGTGTGTGTTAATAGCTTCTGACATTCAATTGACCAAACCACCTCAGATTGCATCGGCTTGTCTTAACTGTGGTGCGATAGAGCCTCTGTGTGTGTGTGTGTGTGTGTGTGTTTGCGCCTGTGTGTGCGTGTGTGTGTGTGTGTGCCTGTGTGTGTGTGTGTGTGTTTGCGCCTGCCTGTGTGCGTGTGTTTGCGCCAGTGTGTGTGTGTGTGTGTGTCTGTGTGTGTGCCTGCCTGCCTGTGTGTGTGTGTTTGCGCCAGTGTGTGTGTGTGCGCCTGTGTGTGTGTGTGTGTGTGACAGAAAAGTAAATAAATTCCTCATCTGCTTTTATTTCGCTAACCAGTTTTTCTCCTGTCTAGCTGTGTCTTGTTTTCCGATGTGACTACATTGTGTTACTAAACCCATTTAGCTGTCTGCTTTGCTGTGTAATTGGTTATTGATACAGCAGCATTTGGGACAGGCTCATTATGCATTATACACACAACAGACCAATACATTTGTGTTAAGGGGATAAACAGCTTTAAACAGTTCATAATGATACAACTTTGCCATATGAGTAATACATAGACCAACTTGTAATGTTTGCATAGCAGTAGGGGATGGAAATGCACATAGATCACCATTTTTCTATAGAAATTTGGTCTGGGGGCGCTAGGAGAAATGTTATCATTAGTCTATTTGGCGTGGTCTCTTATTTTTCCCGTTGCTATATGGAAAAACATACTGAATATGTTTATGATACAGTAGCTCATACAGTAATAGAGAGCCTGTTGTACTTCAATAGAGACCCACCACTCATTATGTGAGAGCAGATTTTACATGTTCAAATAGTGTACTATATATATATTTTTTTTATATAACCTTTATTTATACAGGTACAAGAGACTCTTTTTCAAGGGAGAGACCTGTTCCCATTTCCCACGTCCCACGTTTTTTTCTTAATTCCTCCAGAGAATTCGGTGGGCCTTCCATGACACTTCTTCCACCCCATCCCACTCGACCTATTCAAAATACAAATTTCAAAATAAAATACCTTTTAGAATCAATAGTGGATTAACAGGTTTGAATGGGGAGGATGGGCTAATCTATCTGCTACACCCTTACATGCTTTGTTCTAATTCATCCAGAAAGTTCCGTGGTCTAATACACACCCACTCTATCCCGCCCCACCTGTCTCTCTCTATCTACCTGTCTCTCTCTCTCTACCTGTCTCTCTCTCTCTCTACCTGTCTCTCTCTATCTACCTGTCTCTCTCTCTCTCTACCTGTCTCTCTCTCTACCTGTCTCTCTCTCTCTACCTGTCTCTCTCTCTCTCTACCTGTCTCTCTCTCTACCTGTCTCTCTCTATCTACCTGTCTCTCTCTCTCTACCTCTCTCTCTCTCTGTACCTGTCTCTCTCTATCTACCTGTCTCTCTCTCTATCTACCTGTCTCTCTCTCTCTCTACCTGTCTCTCCCTCCCCACCTGTCTCTCTCTATCTACCTGTCTCGCTCTCTCTCTACCTCTCTCTCTCTCTACTTGTCTCTCTCTATCTACCTGTCTCTCCCTCCCCACCTCTCTCTCTCTACCTGTCTCTCTCTCCCCACCTCTCTCTCTCTCTCTCTCTCCCTCCCCACCTGTCTCTCTCTCTCTACCTGTCTCTCTCTCTCTCTCTCTACCTCTCTCTCTCTCTCTACCTGTCTCTCTCTCTCTCTACCTGTCTCTCTGCTCTGGCTCAGTCTAACGCAGCAGCTTGTTTCTCTCCCATGTGTCCGTAGGGCTGCCCGGCCCACCCAGAAAGGCCCCACTCCAGACAGGCTCCACCCCGGAGCCCCCTGTCCATCTCTGTAAGACAACCCCCCCTCCGATACCCCCCGAATCCCCTCTAAACCCCATAACTCTAACCCTAACCCAACCCCATAACCCTAACCCTAACCCAACCCTCTCTTACCCTAACCCAACCCCATAACCCTAACCCTAACCCAACCCTCTCTTACCCTAACCCAACCCCATAACCCTAACCCTAACCCAACCCTCTAACCCTCTAACTCTTACCCTAACCCAACCCCATAACCCTAACCCTCACACACACACACACACACACACACACACACACACACTCACTCACTCACTCACTCACTCTCACGACACATCTGAGGTCTCTTCACACACACACACACACACAGACACACACAGACACACACCTACACACCTTCCCCCTCTGTTTACATCCGTGTTTTTGTTTGTGTGTGTGTCATGTTGCATCAGCTTGCCACCTCACCCTCTTTCTAACCCTATATGTTCCGTTCGGTTTCGGTTAATGTCTTTTGTTGTCCATTCTTGTGTGTGTGTGTGTGTGTGTGTGTGTGTGTGTGTGTGTGTGTGTGTGTGTGTGTGTGTGTGTGTGTGTGTGTGTGCGTGTGCGTGTGCGTGTGCGTGTGCGTGTGCGTGTGTGTGTGTTTTTTAACCCCATTGTGAAGGCGCTGGTGGTGACGGGGGTCTTGTTCTCTTCCTCTACCTCAGATGAACCAGTTTTCAGTGACTAACGTTTCTCTCACTCTTTCTGTCTCTCCATCCCTCCCTCCGTCCATCCATCCCTCCGTCCGTCTCCAGGAGCAACAGAAACAGGTTGAAGACCCAAGCCGAGAGGTCAAGAAGGTCAGTGAGGATTTGACATTAATTAAAGAAGAGGGTTTTTATCCGTCTTTTATGCTTCATTTCACCACATATTCAGATCCATATGTAAAGGAATACTTCACCCATACAGAACCGGCGTTCTATCATTATAAAATCGCTATTATTATATAATGAATGAGGTTTTTCTTCCCTCAGTCTTCCCTTGGCCCAGCTGTCCTGTTAATCCTAACCCTACATTGTACCAAGTGTGATGTCGCACTAGTAAAATGTAGGGTTAGACAGTGAGACCATAAAACACTCTTTCTGCCTTTTCTCATGCTAGGATGAACCAATTTCAATTTTTTTTTTTTTGCACATTTATACTACATAGGATCTCAGAATTCAATACACCTTCATATTCCCGCCGGTGAAGTAGGCCTTTAAGCTTTATGTCGTAGTGTTTCTTGCCTTGAGCTACCGTCCTCAATTCCTTTTTCTTTGATACATATTTTTTTTGGACGTTAGAAAACTGACATATATAATAAAAAAACGTCCTATTTTTTTTTCTCTTCCCCGTGTCGTCCCTATTAGTAATCTTACGTACCAATATCTTTCATTATTTTTTGTTTTAATTTTTATTTTATTGTAACCTTGGAGGTTGGGTGTTCATAATAGTTTTACAGTATAGTGATGATTCCTTATATGCCAATAAAAAAAATTAAAAAAAAGGAAAAATAAATACATTAAGTTCAGTTATACAAAATGATATGCACTGCCAGCTGCAACTCAGTGTAAACCTCTGTATCTTCCTCTGCTGTTTCATCCTGTTTTAAAGGTGCGTAAGGCTCGTAACCGGCGCCAGGAGTGGAACGTCTTGGCCTACGACAAAGAGTTCAGACCGGACGCCCGCCTCACCCCGTCCCCTTACCACGGCATGAGCTCAGAGGGTCCCTGTCTCCAGATAGCAGGTACACACACTAGGGCTAGATTTATACATGTGTTTATATGCCACAGGTCTACTCTGGGGTCCTGTTTGCTTGTCACAATGGAGGCAGACAACACAGAAACTTAAAGGTGCAGTGTGTAATATGACATCATCAAGAAAGTTCTACAAAGTTCTAGAATGCCACACTCCCTGGGTAACCCCAACCCTTTAGAACAGGGGTCCCCAAACTTTTTTCACTGAGGGCCACATACAGAAAAATCTACGAAGGGCCGGGCCACTTTGCAAAAATAACACATTTATCAGGACATGTAGCTGCTCTGATGTTTAGTTTCATAGTGTTTTCGTAAATTGTAATCCTTCTTCACGGCAACACTTTCCTTGCACATTAAACATACACATTCCCCCTTTTGTTTATATGCCAATGATACACCCAGTGTTTTCTGCCTTTGCGTCCAATGTCCAGCAGGGTGAAAATAGTATCCAGCCGAGGTCCCGACCCTCCTAGGGGGGTCCGGGGTATGCCCCCCCGGGAGATTTTTTGAAGTTTTTAAAGCGAAATGCATGAATTTGGTGGACTTTGAGAGGGAAATTAAGAGGCTAAATCTGAAGAATTTTGTATGAAAAAAAAATGGAGACACTGTGTCAGATGAATTAGAAGCTATTGGAGAAGGACACATAGATTTTCCATAATAATATTAATTTAAAATAAAATATTATGCAGGGTCCTCTGGGATGGGCTTGTTGCTCATTTTCTTTTATGGGACATATTTGTCTGTAATATAATGAGTGCATTTAAATTATTTAAATGCGCCATATTACATTATATTTTTAAAATGTGCCACGGGCCAATCAATCAGTGTTTGACACCCCTGCACTAGTGGGTTAACTAAGAAATGCAAAAAAAAAAAAAAATAATAAATATTAAAAAAAAAAAAAAAAAAAATATTACATTATCTTTTTAAAATCGGCCGCGGGCCAATAAAAAGCGGGCCGCGGGCCGCATTTGGCCCGCGGGCCGTAGTTTGGGGACCCCTGCTTTAGAATAATAACAGAAGCTACAGTGGCCTTCAGGGACAAGAACAATTCTAAATTTTAAACAATGCACCTGATGACATTCCAACTATGACACTTTCAAGATGGCGGCACTAGGCCTTGGTCCAAAATATGCAGAAATATGGACATATAAGAGACCCTTTCTAAGGGAAAAATAAATAATTCAAAACTTTTTTTTCAGCTATTATGCACTAAATTAAATGTACTTATGGATATTATAATTACTTTCTACAAAATCTGCTAGGAAATAAAACCCAAAATTCTACACACTGCAGGTTTAAAGGAACACTTCACCCATTTTTTTGCACTTTTATACTACATAGGATCTCAGAGTTCAATACACCTTCATGTTTCCACCGGTGAAGTAGGTCTTTAACTGTTTGTGCTTTGAGTTCTACATTCTAAATAGGCAAAACAAAACGGTATATAGCCAGCCCTAGACCAGGCCCTACCTGCTGCATCTGGTTGAAGCTCTTTGCTGCCCTCTTCTGGAGAAGGAAACTCATAGCAAAGGAATTTATATTTCATAAAGATATTGACAGTTTATGATCAATCTTTTAATGCTGTTGTTTATGTGTTTTATTTATATTTTTTTCTAAATGTTATCATTGATTTCTTAAGGCATTCTAACGAAACATGTTTATACTTTTACTATAGTTATCAACAAGTTCTATATACCCCCCCCCCCCGCCCACACACACACACACACACACACACACACAACACCACCACCTCCCTTTTTGTCCTTTGCCAGGTCGTCTTTGTTAATAAGAATAAAGGTCAAATAAAATTAAACAAAATAAACATGTCATATATAATCCTTTACTGAGGGCCTGTTTTCCTTCACACCATCCTCTCTCCCCCGTCTCTCCAAAGCTTTCTTTTAAAGTAGAAAATGCCAAAAAATTATCTTTAAAAAAAAAAACGTTTACTTGTCTTGTTATCAACACGTTCTACATAATCCTTTACTGAGAGCCTGTTCTCTTCCCCCCCTCCCCCTCTCCCCCCTTCCCCCTCCCTCTCCATTAGGTCCATGGCGTCTGACTCGTACCCAGCCAGCCCTAACCATCCCTCTGCTGTGGCCCCCGGCGGCACTGCCCTGCCTCCGGACCACCACCTCTCCAGGGACCAGCTGAGTGCCGCCGCGGCCCAGACTCAGTCACTCGATCGGGGCTTGAGGCCGGCCAACGCGCCCCCCCCTGCTGGAGCTCCCGCCACCGGAGCAGGAGGAGGGAGACATGTGGCCTCGCTGGGCAGGGCTCCGTCAGGGCAAACCGCAGCCGACCCAACGGTTAACGGGCCCCGGCAGCAGTCGGTTAAGGAATACCGGGCCGCACACGGGTAAGGGTTTATAGGGTCATTTAGAATAGGGCTTTTTTAATGTGCTCCGAGGAAGTTTCAGTTTGTGTTAGTTCTTGCATCTCCTTTTGGTAGTGTTTTTTTTACAAAGCCAGCTGTAATTCCTGGGTGAGCGTATATAACCATGTCAAAGGCATTAAGAAAAACTATATAAAAACAGCATTCTTTTCTTTGCAGTGATGGTCTCGTTTGCTGTTACATTTCATTCATGATCATCAGAGGAAAAATTAGACTAGTTTCAGAAATATTTCAAAGTTCCTCGTTGCACCTTTAACGTTCATTTGTGCCATTGTATTAATTTCTTTGGTGATAAAGTATTGTTTTCTATACAAGTATACAATACTATTAGTTGATTCTGGTCAA
>CM047527.1:17838770-17846270 GCA_026122265.1 Ammodytes dubius
CCCCCCCCCCCCCCCCCCTGGCAGTAGAAAGAGCATTCCCAGGGTGGCAGCAGGCAGCGCGCTATGCAGTGTTGCTGTCCTTGGTGCTGAATCCAGCTCTCTTTCTGCTACACACCGCGGCTGCCTAGAAAATTCCCCCCCCCGCGAGATTTTGAATGTGTCTGGGTATGCTTAGCCTGTGTGTGTGTGTGTCTGTGTGTGTGTGTGTGTGTGTGTGTGTTGTGTGTGTGGTGTTGTGTGTGTGTGTGTGTGTTGTGTGTGTGTGTGTGTGTGTGTTGTGTGTGTGTTGTGTGTGTGTGCGTGTGTCTGTCTGTCTGTCTGTCTGTGTGTGTGTGTGTGTGATTTGATTTCATTCATCGCGGCGCTGGAGACAAACACACACACGACGGCCTACATATGGAAATTCCTCCTTCTGGTTCTTGCGAAAAAACCAGCGGGGTTATCTAAGCATTAGCAGCCTGGAAGATTAGCTCCCACTGTGGGGTTGAATGTTATGTTTGAGGACGGCTGCTAGGTGATTAGGAGTAGCTTTTTTTTTTTCTCCCAACAACTCTGCATTTAAATGTGTTTTCTGTTTGTTTGTGCCAAATTCAGATTGTGCTGTTTGCGTTGGGAAAAGGCAAAAACGGGGCTTGGTGGTGCATCAACAATGTGTATAATGAATCATGAAAATACCGTCCAATTTCAATTTCAATCTCCCCACACACACAAGACTTAATTACTGTTGCACACTCTGTCTACAAACTCATTAATAACTTAATCTTCATCAGATCAAGGGAGCTTTGTTTTGTTGTTCAATGTCGGAGGAAAATATAGTTTTTTTTCCCAGCAGCAGGAGAAGACTGCAAAAGATAATAGCTCATGGAGAATACTCAAGGTCATTCATTGTGTATATTTAGCTCGTTGTATTTTTATCGATTTCATTTCAAAACACAGTGGAAACACATACAGTAGTTTTTAAGACTTAGTTTCACTCCTTCTGATTTGCATAACCATGCAGCGCTGCCCCAATGCTCAGGTCCAATGGAGATATAGGACATTGTATTCCTAAATACCATCACCATCACATTAATGCTACTCTTTGAAGAAGTATAGGCCTCACTTTTCGTACCTTCACGGAGGCCCGTTGGAAAAGTCGCTTGACAGACTTCCCACAGCCACCAGAAGAATTCCTTTAGCAGGTTTTTGCAGTTGGTTTCACACCCCCTCTCCGTTGCCCAAACCCACGGACAGGACATGATCATTATTAGCTCTATCTTTCTTGTTTTCGTTTGACCATGCACCGTCCTCCCTTCTTCCTTGGCCAGCCGTGTGCCCGCCATCCCCGGCCCACCAGCCCTGATGCGAAGAGAAGAAGTAAATCTCTTTTTACTCAGTCGTTACCTTCAACCTTCAACCTTCCTGCGCCCCGATCTCTTGCCCTCCCGTTTAGACCGTCCCGTCCCCTCTCCCCTGGACTCCCCTGGTGTCTAGACTCGTTCCAAACAGAAAGCCTGTCCCGCTACACGTCGCTGGAGGTCCTGGGGCGGAGCGAGAGGCTGGAGGGGACGCAGCCGCAGCAGGCCAGCCACAGCGACTTCTGGATGTCGGGGTTCCTGAAGGCGTAGATGACGGGGTTGAGCACGGAGCAGGCGGCGGCCGGCAGCACCGTGGCGTAGGTGTAGATCAGCGGGTAACTGGAGTCCGCCACGATGGAGTACAGGGCGAACGGCAGCCAGCACGCCCCGAAGGCACACAAGATGGCCGACAGCGTGGAGACGCCCTTGGTGGTGGAGATGGCGAGGAACTGGTGCTGCGCGGAGATCTGCTGCGCGTGGCGGAAGGCGATGCGACAGATCTGCAGGTAGAGCTGCATCATCAGCGCGAAGACGAGCAGGAAGAGCACGGCCAGCGCCACCGCGTTGCCCTTGGTGACGGGCCGGCACACGCTGCACGCCGCCTCGTCCCGCAGACAGTTCCAGCCGAGCGCCGGCAGCAGACCCAGCGCGATGCAGAGCGCCCAGATCAGAGCCACCATCATGTAGGTGTAGCGCACCGTGCGCTCCGTGTGGTAGGTCAGCGCGTTGTACAGCGACAGGTAGCGGTCCACCGTGATGGCCAGGATGTTGAGGATGGACGCCGCGAAGGCCGAGATCAGCATCCCACCGGCCAGCAGCGTCACGGCCTCCACCGAGCGGTCCACCAGGTACGTGAACACGAAGTTCAGGATGAGGCCCAGGCCGGCCAGCAGGTCGGCCACCGCCAGCGAGCCGATCAGGATGAACATCGGCGCCCGCAGCGTGGGCGTGTAGAAGAGCACGGCGATCACCAGCGCGTTCTCGCAGGAGATGAGCGTCCCGGTGACGCAGAGCGCCACGTCCCAGGGGCTGACGTCCCGCGACCAGCACCGAGCTGGAGGCCGGCTGCAGCCCCGGGCCCAGCGTCCGCGCCGGGGGGTCAGAGGACGAGTTGGACGGGTCCTCCAGGCTCCAGGCCGTGGGGTCAAACGGGTCGAGCAGCGAGGAGGAGTTGAGCCCGCCGCCGCCGCGCTCATGGCTGCTGCCGCGGCCAGGGAGAGGATCATAGCTGCAGGAACGAGAGAGAGAAGGAAGGAGGGAAGGAAAGAAGTGAGTAAAGAGGATAAGCAAGTACAGGAGGGGAAAGAAGTGAGGCTTGTTCAAAATGTGTTGCCACAAAATTTGAAAAAAGTAGGGCTGCACAATATATCGAAACATTTTCATCACTGGCTGCTAATGTTGAATCGAGGTAGACGTTTCGCAAAATCCGCTTGACATGTGATAATTGGTAGCCTGTGCCATGTGCCATGCATTCACATTCTATTTATAATATATTTGGCCAATCAGATGAAGCCCTACTGCTCTAATGCCCATGTAGACACTAGTGGCTGAGGTTGGATGTGAAAATATAGCTTTTGAATTACATGTTAGCCGGCTGGGATTAACATAAAGTGTGTATCCCAATGCCAATGAACCCAACAACTGGGTCAGACTAAACTGAGCTGCTTTGGTTCTAATGTGCGTCGGCTACTAACTGTCTGAGGGTCTTGTCGGCAGTGAGCTCAAAAGCAGAAACACATTAAACCTGCAGTGTGTAGAATTTTGGGTTTTATTTCCTAGCAGATTTTGTAGAAAGTAATTATAATATCCATAAGTACATTTAATTTAGTGCATAATAGCTGACATTTTTTTTTTTAATTATTATTTTTTCCCTTAGAAAGGGTCTCATATATGTCCATATTTCTGCATATTTTGGACCAAGGCCTAGTGCCGCCATCTTGAAAGTGTCATAGTTGGAATGTCATCAGGTGCATTGTTTAAAATTTAGAATTGTTCTTGTCCTTGAAGGCCACTGTAGCTTCTGTTATTATTCGAAAGGGGTGGGGTTACCCAGGGAGCGTTGCATTCTAGAACTTTGTAGAACTTTCTTGATGATGTCATATTACACACTGCACCTTTAACACTGTAGATTTTGAACTCTTCGTTTAAATATTCTCACCGAAATATTCAACAATGTTATCGCAGATTGAAGGTTTTCCTGATATCGTGCAGCCCAAGAAAATAATAGAATCCGAATCAGAATCTTTTATTGTCATTGTACAGAATAGGGGAGAACGGGGTAATCTGAGCCACTTTTTTACATTTGCTCCCCTCTAAGCGAGCTAAATATATCTCACATGACCACAAATGTTTTCCGTTGCCTAGATACAGGCGGTGGCTCACATTACCCGATGCCTCAGATTCCCCGTTTCCCCTATACTGTCAAAGGGAAGAGAGTGATTGCAGTCAATAAATAGTAAGAGAACGGAGGAATGTTTCGAGCTAGGAGCGGAGGATGATAAAATATGCACAACAGAAGCCAGGAGGGGGGAGGGGGGGTTCGGGAAGAAGAACCAGAGAAGACAGGGGGGAAAAAAAACACACATAAGGAAATATCAGTGGGTCAGGGGGGGCTGATGAGGGGTAAAAAAGGTCACAAAAGAGCAACGATTTGGTGGAAAGATGTAACCGGTGATTGGCTAGTAGTGCTGTGAGACCCACCAAGAGACGACCTCCGTTTATTTCTGACACACAAGGTAAAATCCAACAAAACTCCAGTGAAAATCCCGTTAGCTTTAGCTACTAACAGGTTAAACAACAACACAGGGAGGAGCTAGATCTTATAGTACAGCCTTGTTTTAAAGGTGCAGTGTGTAATATGACATCATCAAGAAAGTTCTAGAAAGTTCTAGAATGCAACGCTCCCTGGGTAACCCCAACCCTTTCGAATAATAACAGAAGCTACAGTGGCCTTCAAGGACAAGAACAATTCTGAATTTTAAACAATGCACCTGATGACATTCCAACTATGACACTTTCAAGATGGCGGCACTAGGCCTTGGTCCAAAATATGCAGAAATATGGACATATATGAGACCCTTTCTAAGGGGAAAAAAATTATTCAAAACATTTTTGTTCAGCTATTATGCACTAAATTAAATGTACTTATGGATATTATAATTACTTTCTACAAAATCTGCTAGGAAATAAAACCCAAAATTCTACACACTGCAGGTTTAAGCTAACGTTTGAATCTTGATACCCACTAAAACAGTTCTGCTTACCTCTTCAGGGAGAGGCAATGGCGGGAACTGAATGTTATACATGTAGGGCGACCCCTAAAAGTGACGTACAAACCGAGTTAAAGGGGGCGTAACCAGTAATGGGCGTTACTGGTCCACATGGCCAAGTGTGATCAAAAGCATTTAGCGGATGTAACGTTATCACATGAAAATAAAGTTCTTTAAAATGTGGTCAGACATGTTTGATGCTGCTGGACAATACATCACCCCCCTATTGTATCATCTTAGGTGATTATTAGATTAAAACTCATACTGTGGAGCCAAATTGACCCAAAATATCCATCCATTTTCTAATTTAAAGTCCTTTTGTGTAGGAAAAGTTGGCCCATACATTGTTGTACTGGCCAACCCAAAATATATATATATCTGTCTAAGGCACTGGTACAAAGAAGGGAGCACAGGTTAGGAGAAGAAAGGAGGGTGGGAAGAAGAGAGAGATGAAAAAGAAAGAGAAGAAGACAGTGAGAAAACGCATTGGAAGTGAAGAAGAGGGAAAAAAACAGTGTTCACATTTACAAGAGCCAAGAGAGACAAATATCCATCCATCGCCATTTCTTTCTTTCATTCATTCATCCATTCATTCATTCATTCATTCATTCATCATCCATCCATCCATTCATTCCTTCATTCATAGGAAAACAACATGCTCTCGACCCGCACGCACGTCACCAGCATCAGCCTCCTCGCGCACCATGCTGACAGGTAAAATTAGCAGCCGCACAATAATAGCATGTGTGGAAAGAACGCACGCACACAAAGAACAGGGAAAGTATAGTCCATGAATTATGAGAAAAAAACACTGCTTCCATTTTGACACCAGAAGCAAAATATAACACACACACACACACACACACACACACACACACACACACACACACACACACACACACACACACCTATAAACACAGACCTATAAACACATACTAACCCCTTAGGTACCCGCAGCCCTCTCATGGTTAATTTGCTGCTCAATAGGTCAAGAGGAAAAGCAGACATGAAGCGAAACACACACACACACCAACACACACACACACACACACACACACACACACACACACACACACACACACACACACACACACACAAATCAACAACAACATCATAAAAAAATAACCATTAAAACCATCAACAAAAGCTCTTTAAAATCTATCTGGTGCATTCCGGAGCCCTACCTATGCGATGCAGAATACAGGAGTAGATGTCCAGTTTCTTCCCAGTGAAAGTAGCCATCATCAACACATTCTATTTTTAGAGCATCGCTAAAAATGGTGCATGACGTCCTCGGGAACGGCGCGGCGCGGTGTGGTGATATAGCTTTCTGCCGCTTTCCTATTCAGCGGGGTGGCGCGTGGTAGCCTATCACCATCACCATCATCAAAGCCCCCTGTGAGCGCGTGCACATGCAGACAACATACTGTGGCGCGCGCGTGTGTGTGTGTGTGTGTGTGTGTTGTGTGTGTGTGTGTGTGTGTGTGTGTGTGTGTGTGTGTGTGTGTGTGTGTGTGTGTGTGTGTGTGTGTGTGTGTGTGTGTGTGTGTGTGTGTGTGTGTGTGTGTGTGTGGTGTGTGTGTGTGTGTGTGTGTGTGTGTGTGTGTGTGTGTGTGTGTGTGTGTGTGTGTGTGTGTGTGTGTTGTATCGAACACCATCAAGTCAATTCGGGATTCTGGAACCACATCTGAGCCACTGCGACCCGGAAACATCAGACAGCGAAAAGAAACGAGAAAAAAAAATCCGACACAAGGCACGAGGCTAATTTTAGCTCAGCGCGCGCACCTCACTGACTCGCTTTCACGCGCCAATCCAAAAAAAAAAAAGAGAAGCGATGTGGTGGAGCTCCATTCATAAAATAAAAAAATGTCTCCTCTCTCACACACCCTCCCACCGCTCTCTGACACGCACACACAAACCCTTCCCTTACCCTTTTCATCTCTCTCTCCTCCGCTCTTTCATGCCTCTGCACGCGCACCACAAGCCAACACACACACACACACACACACACACACACACACACACAACACACACACACACACACACACACACACACACACACACACACACACACACACACACACACACACACACACACACACACACACACACACACACACACAGTCAATGACTGCGAAACGGCCGGGGAAGGTCACAAGCACCAGCTTTTAAGCCCCGCAGCCGCATCTCACATCCCTGCGCTAACGGGCTCTCCTTGTGCAGCCCGGAAGCAACCACTTTTATTCCCCTAAATTCTCAAAATCACGACCCTGTCACGAGCCCTTAAAAATCTCTGCTAAGCTCCTTTAAAAAGTGTGTGTGTGTGTGTGTGTTTTTGTTCAGTAGGCTAATTGAGAGAACAATGGATAGCGCGTAGCCTACCTGTATCAGTTTCATTCAGCTGCGGCAGTGCAGTCCCAAGCTGAGCCAGCGCAAGCAAGCAAGCGACACACACACACACACACACACACACACACACACACACACACACACACACACACACACACACACACACACACACACACACACACACACACACACACACACACACACACACACACACACACACACACACACACACACACACACACACACACACAGAGAGAGAGAGCGAGGGAGACCACGCCATACTGACAAAAAAATAAAAAATAAAAAGGATAAAGGATAAAATTACCCTCTGCTTCTTCTTCGTCCCCTCCTGCAGGAAACTATACCTTCTTCTTCGTGCTTTTTATCCTCCAATGTGTGTGTGTGTCGGCTTCAAAATATATATTCTTATTTTAAAATATTCTATTCATTCATTTTTTTTATTTTTTTTTTGCGAGGGCTTCCCCCCCGATAACGTTCTCCCTGCTATATTCCTCGGTTGGCATGGTTATTAGAGCCTTCTGTTG
>CM047527.1:17853770-17873770 GCA_026122265.1 Ammodytes dubius
CTGTATAGTTGTTAGCATTAGCCTAGCCCGGCCGAACAGGAAATGGTAGGAGAAGGAAGAGGAAGCCTGGCCTGCTCGCCTCCGAGCATGGACCTCACGCATGACCTCACCTCAATGGACCTCACGCCTGTTTACATGGCTGGAGGACCACCAACCTGCTACCAACAGGGGGCGACCCATGGGGGCGACCATTGATGTCAATGTCAACATTACAGCAAGAACAAGCAAAGAAAAAGATCAGCATCTTCCGGCATCTTCCGATCTGGTAAGATGAGCATGCGTCAGATGCTGTTTTAATTGATTCATATCTTTGTTTGAAAGGGGTTTTATAAGATTGTCCATTGATGTTGTCATGCTATGTATATTTATGTAGCTGTGAAATAGAAAACAACTAACATTAGACTTAGTTAAAACGTAGGATAACGTCAACAAGTTCAACTATAGCCTTTTACTTGATAGCTAACGTTAGCTGAAAGGCTATATATATATATATTTATATATATATATATATATATATTATATATATAAATATATTTTTTTTTTAAACATTGTTGTGTACAAAGTCAGTTAGAAATACATATACTGAAGGTTGATAAAACCTAAACAGTATCTTCCTAAATGGTCATTAGTTGTTCTAAAAACAATTATATATCTTGTCAGAGGACAATAAAAAAGCATAATATATAAATAATATGAAAGTATGAGCCTTAGGACAACATAGTTTTAATAATCTGTTTACATTATCTAAAAGGCTATCCCTTACAGGAGCATAAAGTGCATATTAGGTAATTAGGCAACTTCAAAGGAAGGAGAAATACTTTCTAGCATATACATTTAAACAAAAAATAAACACATATATCCACATGAAAATGTAATTATAGTAAAATAGGGAAATAATAAAAATCTAAGCAACATTAGATCATTTTTACAGGTTAATTTTCATTGAGCACTTCTTTTAATATACCAGCGATGATCTCACCGTCTAGCCTATTATCTGAAGGAAATCACATTTGAAAAAAAAAGTCAAAACATAATAAATATTGATGTCAGTGAGGTTGTAATGTGTTCATTCGAGCAGGTTAAGAGCAAAGGCTCTCTTCCTCTACTTAAATTTAAGCTGGTTAAAAAGGAGAAATAAAATACCTGATTTAATCGAGCTTAGAGACGACTTATTACTGTGATAAGTGCTCATGTGTGAATTTCAGGACACTTTGGGACTTTTCCTCCAGCCAGTGCAGGCTGAATGGAATAATATAGGTGTGATTCTACCTACTAAAAGTCAATATAGTAAATTAAAATGATTTCTTAGTGTAAAGGCAATTAAACTATTTTCTGTACCTATAACCATGCCTGAATTCCTTTATTTAGGACACAGATTGTTTGTGTATTTTTGTAGCTTGGCATAAAACTTAGAGCAAAGACAACAGTTTTTTTCTTACCGATACTGACCATACAATTTCAAAATACATCATAGTTGTAACAAGTGTCAATCATTAGCTGCATTCAATCAAAAACTGGTCTATATTAGAAACTGTGTTAAAATATCAATTGCTGAGGTGTAGATGGATTGACTAGTTTGAGTGTGTTCCTGTAATTGACAGATGATGGTGTGGAACATGACTACCCTGGTCCTAGTCCACGGGTGCCAAGGAAAAGGAATTGTGCGTAAATGTGTAGAAATACAAACATTTGTCTACTACTTTTATTGATGTATTGAAGTCTGTTTTTACATCTAAAATTGGCTGTGACCTTTTAAGTTTGCATCATGTGTCAAATGTATAAAAACAATTGTTTACAGTTACACTGTTAGAAAAAATCAGACGATTTAATTTTTGGATTCAATATTTAATGAATTAACTTTCCTTTTCAGAATGTCAACACATGACAGGGAGAAAGGGGTTTTACCCTGTGAAGAGGGTAGCCAAATGCAAAGTTATTAAGGTAAAAAAATCCCACTCAAACATCCCCCCCACATATATTTGCCAAAAAGAGGCATGTCTGAGCTAGTTTTGATATGATTGTGCCGATAGATTTAGATTTTAATTGCACGTTCAAGGTATTCGTTGTGAGCCAGGCAAATGTTTATACATGAAAAACAACATTTTGTAAAGAGTCTGTGCTGAAAAAAAGCCCAGTGTTTTTACGTAGCTAAGGCTCTGTGAACGGGCATCTAAACAAAGCGATTGGGACAAAGTCTGCTAACACTTATCTAGCCATTCAGCTACGGACGGCGTCAGTGATGGCAGTAACAACTATGCTATTGAACAGGTATTAGGCCCGTAACACACATCCTGCATCTACCTTTTTTTTAGTAACAGATTAGAGCGGCCACACTGCACACTGAAGGTGCCCGTACGATTGCCCCTAGTCAAGGGTTTCTTGTTGTTTTGGTGATCAATTAAAATAACAAGCTTAATCTGGGATCGCTGACTCCACCTTTTGTAGTGCTTAACAGTTGATAGGGGCTGTATTTTGTAACTGTTGTAAAATATTCAATTCAATTCAATGCAATGGGCTACATTTTATATGCCATCCAGAGAATCGTAACCCAAACAGTTCTCTATTTTTCAGGGGCAGAAGATGAAGCAAGTGCAGTGGGAGCCATGCAAGCTCTGGTATGTATGGCCTGTCATGTGTAGCATGTCACCAGCGAACAAGTGCATGCCATTTACAGATTACAGGTACATTTTAAAGCTTAAAGTAGTTTATAACTGCTACAAAGGTGCTCAATATGTGGTCACTAATACATGTCATTATACACGTCAAACATTTGCTGTGTCCGAAATAGGGATTTTAAATGACTCATTATTTGTGAGTCGACTTGTCGGAGGCATGAATCGACAAATCGATCTATTTACTGTGCCAGATAAAAAAGTGTGCCTATTTTTTTGCGGCAGCACCACGTAGTTGTGGTGCTGATAAACTGCGCTTTCCTTAAAACAACACTACTGCCGCTGTGTGTGTTCAGACTTCAGAATTTGCATCAAAGCCTTTTTGATAATAAAAATTATATGCTTTAACTAAACGCTGTCTATGAGTCGGAGGTGAATGTAACTTATTCGGCTGAAAACAGAAACTAACGGAGGGAGGGGCTCTCTGTACAGTCCCTTCATTCGCGCAGTCAGTTTGCTGACATGGCTCTGTGTATTCGGGCTCCAGACATACAAACAGATCGCGGAAGCCGTGCCCCTAGACAACTACAACGGGCAGAATATCCCCGACTATAATTGTAGCCGTCAAACCAAAGAGTTTTTTCTGCACGGCGGCTCACTCGCTCACACTGGCGAGGTCTCCCGGTGATTTGGTGACCGTACAGCGTTCCACTCGCTGCTTTGCTCGGGCGGAGGCTTTGTGTGAATGTGATTTAACATCACGGTCATAGACGAATGCTATAACTTTATGCTGCATATGTTGCACTGCACTGTTGACCCACAGCGGACATTTAATGCGCGCTCGCGACCACACGTGAACTCGCATCACGTACGTCTCCCATGTCCCCAAAAAATCTAATAAAGTAAAACCCCCGATTTACCGATCTTGAGCACGAGTCGAGAATCGTCACATTGTTCACATCCTTAGTCCGAAATCAGGTTCTTTCTTAAGTACACTTACATAGAGTACTTATAGGCTCAGTGCACTCAAAATTTCAAATACATTATTGTAGTGGAAAAAAAGTATTATGAATTTGCGGCAGAGCCCCAGAACAGGCTTCTAGGTATAAAAAGGATAAAAGTGTAGCCAGTATTTGTATTCTCCAGATGATCGCCACACAATTTTTATTTCAAAATTTTTGTAGGCCATTTGCAAAAACATTGTTAAGCTTTATTATACTTCCCTGAGGAAAATATAATATATAATATAAATGATGTTTCAAAGTATTTTTTCTGAAATAGTAAAGTCTCAAGAAATGACCGAGGGAGCAGTACCTTAACTGAAAAAATTTCCAAAATGTGTAAGAGTTTAGTGTATGGTGTGTACAAAAACACAAGACATTTACTTTGTGTTCTTAAAAACGTTATCTATCGGAGTTCAAGGATCATTAAAGCTTTATACCACTTTCATTAAGAAAAATGTTGATGTGCCCTCTCGCCTTTTCTACTCTTCATTAAAGCAGACTACCATTTACCTACTGTGACAAAATGTAAATTCACTGTAATGCAACTATTGGAAATGGCTAATAGAGTCCTACTGTGTGCTGTGATATGTCTAAAGCTTATCGACATAAACAAAACAACTGAACAATTTTTTATTTTCTGTGTTACAGTGGAAAAATGTGGGTTACTTGGTGAGAGATAAAGGAAAAAGCAAATTCTTTATACATACGCTCAGCTGACTGACGTCCCTCCACACTGATAGTGATCATAACATTATCGCTGAACAACACATCATCTACAGTTAAGGCAATACAATAAAGCTCTAAGCATAATGACAGTAACATTGACTTTGGGGCTTTTCTACATGGGGGGTCCAACTATCTGCAGTGCTAGGCTATGTGCTTTAGCCAGTTTGTCTTCAATGTTGTTGCTCGTCGTTTCATAAAGGTCGGGACACTTAGGTGCATTAAAATGTGCGAGATGGCACAGTGTAACACACATCTAGCGTTATCATTAGGTGACAAAAGCCTGCATCTCTAACGACAGAAAGGGACTGCAAAATCTTTTGTAATGAACGTCTCCACAACCCTGTTGAACAAGTATGATCGCTTGTTAACTGTTTCTTACTGATGGTCTGTTTTCCTGCTCAGTCTCCTGCAGACAGTGAAGCTGGGAAGCTGCTCATATAATGCCTCGTTTCCACCGAGTAGAGCGGGTCGGATCGGAGCGGCTCAGAGCGGGACAGCTCACTTTTAAGAATCTCGGTGGTGTTTCCACAGCCGACCCTACCCTTACTGGTAGGGCGGGGTTTAGGCTGGACTGCGATAGCCGCCGCCAGAATGTGGGTCAAACTATCGGGCTGTGGAACAACTGTGGTAGTCGCTTCTTTATTTATTCCCCCCGTGTTGTTGTGAGCACAGAGACGGCTCGGTGCAACTGATAGAGACAGTGAGCGAACAGTGCTGGCTGCGGCAGCTACGTGACATTGTAGCAGTGGGACACAGTGTAGCCAACTAATTCATTTAATGACGAGGAAAAAACACCACACAATAAACAGTGCCGCGCTCACATTTTTTTCGCCAAAACACAAGACTCTCTTCCCTCGAGCCGAGGTGACTACACACGGTGGAAATGATTCTTTCGACCAACTGTGGTCAAGCCAGCGGTCTCTCGTTTTTGCTTGGTCAAACCAGCCACTTGTTGTGAGCGTGTAGGCTATTTATTTATTTATTTATTTATTATTCTTTCGGACAATTCCACACAATACACAATTTTCTCTTGCAAATATTCATACATCATACTTTGTGTTGTCCGAAGGGAGACGGAAGAAGCCAAAGGCTTATCAGGTCCCGCCCCCATCAATTATTTACTACTATCTATCGCGTAAACACACAGAGACGGCTCGGTGCAACTCATAGAAACAGTGAGCGAACAGTGCTGGCTGCGGCAGCTACGTGACTAGCAGTGGGACACAGTGTAACCAACTGATACATTTATTGACGAGGAAAAACACCACACAATAAACAGAGCTGTGCTCACATTTTCGCCAAAACACAAGACTCTCATCACTCTTGCCGAGATGACTACACATGACGTAAATGATTCTTTCGACCAATCAAATGACGGCAGTGTGTAGCTCCGCCTTTTCGGCACCTTTCAGGCGGCTAGTACCCCTATGGAGGAGTACTGAGATTAGGAGCGGCTCAGAGCGGTTAGGTGCGCTTAAACCGTACCCTACCCAACTTTAGGCAAATGAAAAGCAAAAACTACCCGGACCGAACCGCTCCGCTCCGATCCGCTCTACTCGGTGGAAACGAGGCATTAGTATCATATCAGTAGTGTTTGTTTCCATCTGCGGAGGTGAAAGTGTGACGCAAAGCTTGCAGACATAATTTTTCTGTTGACTGTCTTTATCCCTCAAACTTGCTTATACTAGTGATTGGTGTTGATGTTTACATGCTGAGGGGGTGTTTTGCCATGCACAGCGCGTCACTCATGCTACGTTCAGGTGCTCCTCTAAATTTCCGACAACTGAAAACTCACAAGTTTCTATTGACTTCCACATTTCTGGGTTTGTCAACTTAGAGTTCAGAGATAAACTTTGAGTTTGTTTTGCTTTTGACACAGGCTCATGTTTGGTAATTTACATTTAGCATTCATTTTGACAAAAAAAATCTCAGGGGGGAGAGCGATTCATTTAATCTTCTTTTTTCCTCTCGCCGCTAGGGGCTGTGCCGAGGTCTTAGTGCAGTGGCATCCTTGCTCTGGACGGTGAGTGTTTTCTGAATTTTAATTTACTTTGGCTTGGGAAAAACTGACAGTAAGGCGTTTGGTCAGTGTAGTGCATTGGATATCATTTAAATATCACACAACTATAAATTACCCTCTCTGCAATAGCAATATAATGTTTCCAATTTGTTCAAAACGTTGTATGCCATTTTGCACTTTTATCATGCTTTTCTAGGTAACTCAGTTACTCTGAGTTAGTCTTTGTTCCATCCAAAAAATAGGCAGGGAATGCATGTTTCTCATGCAATTAAAAGTATATAATATATACAAATTATAGTATGTGGATAACATGTTCTAACTGACACTGATCATTCAAATCTAGGATTATGAAAAAACAAGACTAATTACATACATGACTGAAGATTCCATGTATCATTGTGAGAGGTTCTGCCACCATAGTGCTATTTGTCCCAAACACTTAATATCAATATTATCCTAATGATGTCTTTCTGTTTGTCTCACAGTGGGATGAGGTAGAAAAAACTCCTGGGAGCCAGAGGAACACATTTGTTAACAACATCCAGTGTGGTAATGTATTTTATATTGCTGTTTTGATCAACTAACACCAAATGGATTGGCTACAATGCCAGATTAAGGAGTTAACAAGGTATGTCAAATTAAAGCCATACCATACCCTTGTATCTGTTTGCTAAAAGAAGCAGAAGAATATTGCGACGGGCCATTAAAAGGGAGGATTGGTGTCCCGATGTGTGACTCGGCCACTCAGTCAGCTGTTGGGAATCCGGGATGCGTCACGTACATCCCTATGCACGTTAATTACGGGCATCATAAAGTTGGATGTTTTGCGCTTGTTTCAGGATACGTGTTTGCAAATGCAAGCCATATCTCAGCCTGAATATTTTATTTAGGCAATCAGTGCAGTCCGAGGCTTGTAATGTAATCACTCGCTATCATTTCTGTCCCAGCTGGCTACTATAGGCTATCTGCCCTACATGTCTCACCTCTCGTGTCGTGTACAGTATGTTTAAAGTAACATCCCCAACAACCAACACAACTGGGTGAGCTTAGCGAATATATGGACATTTCATTACGTTTTTTCGGATCTGTGATGCAAATCAAATTAAAGAGAGCCTGAGAAGCCTACATGTGACGAGACAAAATACACTCGAAAAGTCCCGAAGAGTTTGGGAGTAAATATAACAGAATTAAGCTGGTAGTCTCTGGCCAATCAGTGGCTGGCAGTCTGCCGACGTCACCTTTTAGCATCGGCTCAGCTCGCTTGGATCCTAGGGCGAGGTGATACCAAAAAACAAGCCACTACTAGGGACCAGGTACCATGTTTTTGCGGTAAAAACGCCAAAAATGCCAGTTGAGCTGATACCATGCAGTGGAAAAGCGCCATTAGACTATCAGAGGAGCAACCTCGTATTTGTCACGCTGCAGCTGTGCGTTCTTTAACTCAGGACATGGGTGCTTCAGACTCATCACCAACTTAATTAGCCAGACCATATCCAACCCCCTGTCTAGACTGCAAGTGTCTCAGACTTGATTATTTACTCCTGTGTCTCCCAACAGAAACACTTTAAACTTTAGGTTATCACCTTAAAGTCAGACATGCTTCATTTTCACCCTCTGGTCTTCCTCTCTGGGAACCATCACCTTATCATGGTGGAGAGGTTTGTGTGTCTGGAGCCTAGTGCTCCTGGTCTCCAAGGCAAAGCGGTCTCAGGTGAGGGGACTAAGAATGATTCAGAGCACTTTAACAGTAAATACGGTGGGGGTGCTACTTATAGTAGCACGGTTGTGGGTGCTACTATTAGTCAATTACTAATGTTATTGTTACTGTTTGTTTTGTTATTGTTCCTGTGTCTCCCTCTCAATGTACCAGAGCATCCTTGACGCAAAGCAGTGGCTTTGGGTGCTATTATTAGTCAATGACTAATATTATTAGTGTCTCCCTCTCTCCCTCTCTTGCTGTGCCTCTAACCCTGTCTCTTTCTCTAGACCCAGCCAGTTTAGAGCGGATGACCACCCGACCAGAGGCTCCATCAGTCGTTCCTTGTTGGTGTAGTTGTTCCTTTTTGTTGTCTGTACATTTAAGAGTTTGTTCTGGACCACCTCTATTTGATTTCTGTTTTGATGTTGTGCTACATAAAGATAATTGAATTGATTGAATTGAGTTCATTCTTTTATGTAACTACATTCTAAAACCTTTGGGAAATAACTAACTTTGAAATACGTCTTTACTTTTTCTGGTACTGTTCCTATACACTTGATTTTTATGATTGTCTACACATTGGTCAATTGAAGTACTAAATGGGTGCACTTTTGCAAAAACACAAGCATTTAGTGATTTTATTTTCTATTGGAATATTTAGATTAAGCCACCTATTATTTATATAATTCTTACTACAAGACATTTTACTAAGTGTTAAATACATCAGTCTACTTCATTTTGCGCCTCTGCTCTTGCTGCAAACCAATTTGTTCCCTGTCTTAACACTCATCTTCATGTACAGGCACATGATCTAAATGTATTATGCTTGGTGGAATGACACCCAATGTAAGATGATGCCAAAGAGAGGGGTTAGTAGTTATTGAGTCACCATTAGCCCCAACATGCATTAATTGAATTTAATAAGTTTGGATATTTTTGTTTAATTAATATACGTTTATCACACAGTTGGTTGTTAAATTATCCAGCCACTTTGGCCTACTGGAAAAGAATAGTGTACATGGTGCCGAAGAACACTTTCAGTTTCAATCCCATTAGAGAACGTCGGCCGGACGCATTTTCCACCCTGTCAATTTCCATGTTGATGTTCGCTTTTAATAAGTTCAAGGTTTTAAGTCAACAACCGGGGAAAAAGAAGCATACTCCTTGCTTACAAAAAATAACTATGTGAAATATATTCTGGTATCATCATCATAATTGAATGATCTGACATTTTCTGCCTGGGCTGTGGAATGAAAAACCTACGACAAGGTAAGTCAATGCAAAGGGAGCGATGAACCAGTTATTGCCATTTAGTTCACATGCTTTCTGTCTACAATGTAGATGTAATAGTACACAAGTACAAACATCCAAGTCTGGTATAGACCTTGAACCTTTCAGTAGTCACTTAATTTTTCTTCCCCCATTTATTTAAATCAACCAATATTGTTAATATTAAACTTCACTTTGACTTAATTAACTCAATAATTTAGACGATGAATTTGTTTATTATTAAAAAATAAAGTTAATTACGTCACTTGAAGAGTGAGGTAAATGTGGTGCTGAACTGCAAATGCGTAGACCAGAAGTGAATTCCCATGATGAGATTTTGTTATTGATATACTTAACATTTCTCACAAAAACAGGAACGTTTCCTCTACAACTCTACAAAACGATAGGTTGATCGTAATGCCACCAATATCCCCATATCCCCTGTGCCATCTCGTCTATTTGTCTGTGTGTAGCCTATTAAATAATAATACACTTAGTTAATATAGCACTTAACTGAATTGTAACTAAGGGCATACAATACATTTAGGCCTAATGTACAGACAACAATGATGAAACAGAAGAATTAAAGAGGAATTTAAAAATAAATTATAGGCCTATGTGTTCATTTACATCATGGATGTCCTCTTTACCTGCAGCAAAGGACAGGTTAAGGCCTAAGCATTCAATGAAAACAAAATTAGACAAACACCTTCACTTCACACATTGAGATTCCCTTAAATCATATTCCCATCATGTCACAAAATCCACAAATAGGGCCTATAAAATAAAGTAGGCTATATGAGGGCTTATTTTAAGAAATAAGAAAAGCGTGAGCTCTTTGCATTTTTTCCAGCTACAATAGTCTGCAGCAATATGTCTCATTTGTTTATTTGTCCCTCCAATGTAAAATCTTAAAATATATAAATACAAATAAAGCAAAATGAGACAGTAGACATCATTCCCTTAAACATGGGCAGTGGATTAAAAAAGGGCCACATCCTCCCCTTCTCCTCCGTATTTCAAAACAGGAAACATGTAGGCTAAAGGTAGACTATTCATAGTGACATATTACTCTCCAGGTTGAGGCCTTTCCAACTGTAGGCTGCATTTTGTTAAAACTGTAAAACACATTTTAATTTTCTCATACAATTTTCAATATCTACAAGCCATCCCACTTTGAGGGTGATAATCTGACAGGGGACAGAATAATCAATCTATCTATCATCTCTATTATCTCTATATATCTATCAATCAACTCTGTCTCTCATTTACCATCTCTATATATTGAAAATATTTCACATTTCATGGACACACACAGACACTGTCTGAAGCGTAGACTTCAATAGGCTTGATATGCTGTGTCCATGAAATGAGAAATTTTAAATCTTTGTCTTAGAGGTAAACAAAATATATCGTTGGAAAGGTCTCGACCTACAATGTAACATTATGTCGTGTGAGGATTCTACTGGGCTCCTACTCAGAAATACTGACCTTTGAACCTTGACCTTAGTGCATGCTTGAAGGCTCATAATTCAGCATTCAAAAGGTCGTACAGACATGGAACTAACAGTTATGGAAATGTCCAGGCCTAGGCTATAATGTGATATAATACACACCTAGGGGCAATATAACATTTGGGTAATTTATAGTTTATATAACATTTCAACCATTTAATTATAAGATATTTTAAATCTGATTACATAAATGTGTGAAGCATCACATGAAACACCTCACAGTACTCTCAATTTAGAATAATTCAAGTTCCAATTAATGAAAAAAATTAAATCTTTTTATAAAACTACATTTCCCAGCGATGCGTCATCCACTCAAATACTGTAGTTAGCCATAGTTGTAGTTTTTCTCGTTTTCGAGCTAGGGTTGGGGTGAAATATTTGTGTACTAAATATATAACTTATCTGTTACAGACATAAACTGTAGGGAACTGCCGAACTTGTTGATACACTGCTATATAAGATCTACATTACAAATAATAGTTTGTTTGTGACAAAATTGGCTGGTATTGTACAAATGGGTATTTGGGTCAGTAGTTATGGTTGTTTGCAAATTAGGGTTGCGATAAAATAGATTTATTTGATCTTTTATGACATATTTAGGGAAGCCGATCTCATTATAACATTAAAGCCATTTCATCTCACTTAAAAAAAAGGTTTGCTATGTTGTCTATTTAAGATATTTTGGGCAAAAGTGTTTAAAACCGTTGCCGAACGCGCTAGTTCCGCCACAACTATGCCCGGCGGAAGTCGCCTGATGGCCCGCCTCGCCGAATTCGTCCACATGCCCCTTGGTAGTACAGCGGAGGAATCCCACTGTCATTTATTGTTGTGTCTACCACTTCTTCCTTGGCAAAAGTAAACAATAAATAAGAATGAAATCTATTCTCGGTATTGAAGGACAACTGTTGCCCTAAAGTTACGTTTAGAGTTAGGAAATGTTCCTGTTTGAGTTGGAAATAAAAATAACGTGAATGTACTTTCAGCGTCCATAACAACACAATGGAGACAAATGAAAATTAGTCAAATCAGCATCTCTACATAATTCTAATTCATGGAAAGTCTCTCTCTGCATCTTTTTCTTCATCCTCGTTCTCCCTCTCATCCACCGGTCCACTTTCATTTATCAAAACAAATTGGAAGTCATGGAGAATTTGAGTGGTCTCTGAATAATTTTGTTTGTAAGTTGTAAATGAGACACGTGATAAGCCTAATGCTGCCATGACTTAATATTCGATAAATTAACAATTGTATATTATTTCAGCATTTTTGAGTTTAAAGCATTGAGTATAGCTGCAAGTGGGTTATGCCTACTGACATGTAGGTTATGTTTTCATGCCAAGGATACATTTCACCAGATAAAATACAACTTTGAGCAAATGTTGCTATGTTAGAGACAACCACACTGCTTATTATAATAATAGTAATGTCTTAAATAGATTTTACATCTACTTGTCCATTTGCAACACATACAGTATGAAAGTTAGCAATACCATCTGTTTCTGTTCTACAGTGATTACATGCCTGTTACCTCCCCAAAACACTGTTTGGCTGGTGCTTAGTGACCAGCAACATATAAGATTAAAGACACAGAAACCAAATTTAAGTTTTATTAAATAACACAATACAATTTATTAAACAAACTCAAAACTACAAGTGTCTAGAGGACTGGTTAAAAGAAAAGAAAAGATGGAGCCAAGCATTGGACTGTCGGATCTAGGACTTCCTTTTCCTAAACCCAACTAATACTAATAAAGAGAAAACACAAAGTATTTCTAAGCCATCAGCCCTCCGGTTCATCTTTTTACAATTTTTCCTCCCATTGAGACGGAAGACTCTTTTGCAAGGGAGACCTGTTTTTCCTTTCCCACGTTACCATTCACACACACATTCATAAACCGATAGCAGGCTAACTATCGACATTCACACAAGGCAAGGTGGGTGAAGTGTCTTGCCCAAGGACACAACAACTATGACACAGGTGGCAGGGCGGGGGTCAAACCTCCAACCCTTTGATCATCAGCCGACCCGCTCTACCAACTGAGCCACAGTTCACTCTCTTCACAATTGTCGATATCTTAAGCCAACAAGAGAAAAGGAAGGATCTGTGACAAACAAGGGTGTAGGTGCTGGTCACTGTGCCCAGTTTCCTCTGTAGAATGTGTTTTCTTCTGTAAAACACAGCAGTGCAGTCCTTTATGTCCCTCTTCTGCCAGCTCTCTGGAAGTAGCTAAAATAAAAAGTTTAGGAAAAAAGATAGAAAAATGTTATTACTATTCAGCTTTTAATAAACAATCAGACTTAACATGCTTTACTGGTGGACTCAGAGATTCTGGAGAATGCTTGTTGCCAAAATCAGTGAAAAAATCAGGAGTTAATACACAGCCTAGGTTATGAAAACCGGCATGTTGCTAGCTACGGTGGCCCCTTTGTTTACATACCAGTTTACAGAGCCTAGGCTGTGTATTAACAGAATTTTTGTTTTTCTTTTCAGTGCACACAGTAACTGATAGTTAGCAGATCTTGAGGAGATATTCAATGATTTTGACAAAAAGTGATTTTGACATCAGGCAATCTAAGGCCATTTTACACCAAATATTCGCGACGGAACAACTTAAAAACTAGCTAGACTGCAACGTTTTGAAACTGGGCTTAACCTTAACAGCATCACACCCCACACTTCATGTACATGCGTCCCGTAATATAAATGAGGTATTTGTGGAACACTGTGGTTCTGGAGGTCCTCTTTCTCAGATACTGACAATGCTGGGTCATTTACTTCACGGCGATTGATTTTCTCCTATTCCAAACACCTGACCAGCATGACTTATATCTTATATGGGGAAAAAGGAGTCAGTTACACTGATCTATTAATAAAAAAAACAATATTTAATGTTGGCTAAGGTTGACTGTATAAAAGATTTCACAATTAAATATGCATACCAAGACTAGGGACCTCCTGAGAAATCTCCGTCGCCTGTGGCTCGTCCACTTCTGGAAGCTCCCTGGGGCTTAACTGAAAACACAAAACATGGAGGAAAAATTATTAGTGACTGAATGCATTGAAAATTGTGAACAGTAAAACCATTTTATTTTTCTGACCAGATCGATATTTCCTAATAATTTGGGGGATCGATGTTTCCCATCCTGAGGGGTATACTACGAAGCGAGATTAAGGGCTGAGCGAGGTCTGTTGAGTCTAAAGCGGTCTAAAGCCAGAGTTTTCAGTATCACGAAAGGTGGCTCTCTTTCTACCTGGCTAGATCACCTTGGTAACAGAGGCTGCACGGCTAACCTGCCCAGACCAGTTTTTGTTCCAGAGTTTGAGTTTAAATTCGGCTCTTAGAGCGCTGCCCTTTAAGGAAACTACACCTTTTGAAATCCCGCGGAGGCGCGGACCTGACTATATTGTCTGAGCGATACTTCTCACTGAGTAAACTAGTTAAATCAGTAGCCTAAACTTAAACTTATTGATCAGTAAGTTAATGAACGAAACGAAGCCGTGACATAAGGCTTACATTAGAGTGAACTGTAACATCGCGATGCGGCTTTTTGCCACATGTATAGTTATTGATGCAGAAAATGTAAAATAGCCCACACCTATAGCCTACTGTATGCAGCGCCACTCTATGCTCTCACCTCAAATGATTTTACCTGGCGATCTACACACACTGGCTCTTAATGAAGCGTTCTATAAAATCACAGGTTGCAACATTATTTCACTGTGGGCTTCTTTCTTTTCATCAGTTGCGATTACAGTTGGGACGTGACAAGTGACAGCTGTCACAGTTCGGACATCGCTGCAGACTCGCAGGTTAAGCTTCTCACAGTAGGCTAGATTCATATTTGTCCGGAAAATACAGACTAGCCTACAGGTTTTGTATCTAGGCTATTTATTTTAATGGTATTTATAAGATGCAAATAAAGGGCTATTAGCCGAAATCTAAATCTAAATTGTATTAATTTTGATGTGGCCCAAAACTAACGTGATTTTCCACATAGGCTATGCTATTCATTAGGGACAGTGTCAGACTCAAATCAGATTCTTAAGTGTAGGATTATCAACTAGGCTAAATGGTGTAGGCCTACTGTTTAAAATCCGAGTTCAACCTTTAATTGCTTTATAATGTCACGTTACGCACTGCGAGAACGATCTGTAAAATAAATTAATCAATTCAGTAGCCCAATTTTCTGACAACATGCCACTCTCTCCTTATTTGCAGTAAGAGTTTTTTTCGGCTCTTTGTTTTCTGCTGTTCTGTGATAATTCAGACTGACAAACTCTTCCTCTTGAGTGAAGTCAGCGAAGTCAGCTGCTCGCAATCAGTCCGTTAGTGTAAAGTTAGCGGCACAAGATCAGTCCAGTCTGTGCGGAAGCAGAGTCAAATGACGGGTCAAACGCCCCCTCTCATGGGGACGCGCACAGACCTGAAGCTGAAACCCTCGTTCAACATAAGAGGTTGATAACTTGCCTTCGTGATACCGGTTAGCTCTGAGCGAGGGAATGTGTTATGTTGAACCAATCAAAAAAAGAGAGCCGGGCTCTGTTAGTTTGCTTTGTAGTATACCCCCTGGTCTCTCTTCCTCCAGGACACATGCGAGCCTTGACTCTGTGGCTCTTTGCTTTCTTTGAAGGATAGAAGTAAAAACAAGGATAATATAATTGCCTGTAGTGGAGCAGGGACATTATACATTTAAATAATTTTAGGTAAAAAAAAAAATTAACATTTTAGGTTTATTTATTTAAAGCCCAAAATCTATGGTAACAGCTTTTAGTTCAAGTCAAACGTCCACTTATTTGGTCTTTCACACAGGGACAGACGAAAACAAACCTTAAATGAAGTCTGGTTCACTGCAATCAAGACAAACCTGTAAAGTGTGAATGCACCCAACCTCTCAGGATTATTACTACAACAAGTGAAAACTAGAAAAACGACTACATACCATGACTTGAGAACAAATGCTGTCTGACCAGGGCCCACAACACCAGAAAAGACCCACCTATTGTCACCATGGAGTGTTCTTTCTGCTGCCCTCTGGTAAAAGGTTTAACAGCATCTGGCAAAATATTATTGCAAATTTCAATTCTACAACAAGCTTTTCCGTAGCATTTGTATTTAATATTCATACTTATGTTATACAGTAGTACTTAAAGCAGCTACGAGTAACATTTAAATATCTTTTAAACAGCCTCAAGTTTCCTCTGATAATTTTATATTGTTTTTATTACTGCTTTTGGTCTGGTCGCACACCCAGATTTTCGGTTCGCGCGTGCAGGCTCTATCGTCACATATCCGTATTGGTTGCAGATTTCAGTGTGGCGCAGCAACGTGATTTGAGAAGCCTATCCCTCCAGGTGAGGGAAGGGGAGCGGGAGCCTTGTTTGAGACAGTTTATTTGTCGTCATAATGACTGATAACGGGGCTGAACCATCAAAGAAAAAAAAAAGAGAATGCAATGAAGAAAAGCTAAAAGGGAGAGTGATAGACGGGCAGGACGAGGACGTTGCCAAGCAACGTGTAAACATTCACGGGAGAGAACCGGAGCAAACTAGACTGCAGTGTTTACTCCTAAAATGAATGAGCGGTACTAACACAAAGTGTACTTTGCTTCACCAATCACCATCATCAGATTACCATTATTCATCTGAAATAGTCATTATTTACAACAACATAAACACATTACCTCATCGTGATCCATACTAACTGCCGTCTCTCGTTCATTCGCTTTCTGTGAGGACACGTAATCTTTCAGCTCTGTGAGACACGAGCAGTTAGGTGACACTGCTGCATCAACTCATTGCTATCAGGTGTGTTTGGCACTGACTGGCATTATTTGATGCAGAGTCTAACCACTCTCACGGAGCCGAAAAGAGTCCAGTGCCCTCACACTTTCAACACACGGACATGCACTATAATTGTGTCCTATTCATTTGACTCTCGCACGCCCGGCACGCGCTAGAAAACAGCTTTGCGACAGCTGGCGTCGTAAAAATACTACCGCTTTTGTCCAAAGGGCAGGGTTCGACATAAACAATGTCGAACCCGGGGCCAGTAAAATCATATGCAGGGCAAGTTGATTGGCCAGTCACTGTCCCACCTGGGCCAGTAACGGCCAATCACAGTTCAGTAGGCTATCTTTTTGTAGACTACATCATGGTTCATTGAAATGCGCGTTGAGTCGTAATGAAAGGAGTGTTTATTTAAGACTCAATATAATAAACCTAATATAAAATATATTTTTTAATGAAAGGCCAGTGGACAAACGATGCGTGTGCGTTTTGACAGGCGGAGCAACTAGCGGGTGCACTCTCGCTCCGTTGGCAGAGCTGCCTACCGTCCGCCTGCGAGTCGACAAATCAATCGACTTACTTTGCCCTCTTTCTTTTCTTCCCACAGCAGAGGTTGAGGTGCAGAAAATGAAGTGATAACTGCGCTTTTTCCTTTAGCTGCCGCCGTAATGTTACAGTATTTGCATCAAAGCCGTAATGGTAATACAAATGAGAGGTGTTATTTAAAACGCTGTGAATGCGTCTCTGGTGATTGTGTCGGTTTGTAGACAGAAACTAACGGAGGGACTCGGATCACGGACAGTTCCTTAGTCGCGCAGTTTGTCTGCCGACATGGCTCTGTGTTTTTCAGGCTCGAGACATACAATTAGATCGCGGAAGTCTTTCCCATTGAAATCGCTAACGGGGGGAATATCCCCGGTTATTATTTTAGCCACAAACCACAGTTCTTCTGCGCGGCGGCTCACTCACTCACTGGCGAGATCTCACGGTGAAACGCTGCTATGCTCGACGAAGGCATTGTGTGTTTCTAAGGTGATTTAACGTCATAGTCTTAGACGAGTGTTTAACTAAATGCTGCATATTTTGCACTGCATGTTTTGTATCAATAGTTTGAAAAAATGGTCCCACACCGGACTCTAATGTGAAGTGAATATCCTGCAGCGCGCTCACGAGCAGACGTGAAATCTCCCATTAAAAAAAGGGCATGACCCCCTGATTTTCGGATTTCTATTCTATTTTTAAAGTCAACTTGAGCGCAAGTGGAAAACCGGTCATTCGGCGTCGACACATTCACATCCCTAATGCATATAAAAAAAGTAATAAAAACAGCCTACCACACCACCAAGACTGATCAGACCTTCATCTCTTATTTTTCCCTATGTTTGATCATGACTTCTGCAGGTGAACTATTCATTAAACTGCCCAAATTCAAGAATAAAAACAATCATCAAACTACTGGACTTTAAAATACTGGCCCACCCCTTCCACATACTTCCAGTCGTAGGCTTCAAATTCAATGTTTGCCTGGTTTTATATTATGTGTATGAGCAATCTCAACATTTCATATAATTAACTAAAAGAAAAATAACCAAATCTAAAGGGAATATCTATACTGTTACAGTGTAGATATTCCCTTTTAGATTTGGTTATTTTTCTTTATTTTTCTAATACAGGTATTATAATTATTGACACTAAATTAAGAAGAAAAAAGAAGTGTGTGCAGGCCAGTGAAAATATACAAGGGCCAGTAAAACTCGGGTCCACTGGCCCGGAAAAGAAAGTTGTGTTGAACCCCGAAAGGGGCCGCCAACGGACAAAGTTACTCGTAGTGGCTTTAAGTCTAAGTCTAAAACTACATAGAAAAATGTTTAGAAAATACTTTACCACCCTTCGCCCACTGTCTCACGTCTTCTACCCACTGGTGCACCATGTCCTCAGGGCAGTCAAGGTCACTGCACAAATCGGTTAATTTCTGAGACGTAGCCTCAGCCTTTTGCAAAGTCTGCAGTTAAAGAAAGACAACAAAAAACCCAGCTTTTGGCACAACATTCTCACTGTCAACTTTGAAATATCATAAAATGTTTTTTATGATTAAGAGCCCATTCAGAAAATTAGTTGTTTGTTAATATGGTCAGTAAACCAATGTTTATCATGTAATTTGGCACATACCTCGACATATCTGCAAGACAAAGCAAGATGTAGACCATCTTGCTTCCGCTTGTTCCACCCAATGGCATGTATGGTCAGCATGTCATAATCATGGTATGGACTTTGGCTCTGTTGAAAAGAAATGGTGTGATATTATTAGGAGCCACTTTATCTGTCAGCACAAGATTAAAGACTAGCTGAAATTATTAGAAAAAGGTCTAACAGTGGCATATCACCAAGTGAGTGAGTATATACTTGTGTGTTTATCGTCTATCTGTTTATGTATTATAGAAGGGGGTGGCTCTTAAAGAGCCGTTGTTTTTTGTGAATTAAAAGCTATCGATATTAAAGAGCAGGAAAAGACGGAATCTGTAAAACAGAGGAAAATTAAAACACTATCATTTATCTTGCAACAAGACTTCCAGGAAATCTTATGTTAGAAATGCAGAACTGTTAAAAGAGAATGTAAAATGATGCTTAATGGACCTTCTCTTCAACCATCCATGTTTAGTCTCATTTAAGAATTACAGTTGATATCTACTTAACCTAGCTGAATTATTGACAGAAAATCAGTAAATCGTTAAGCCAACATGATCATTCACGATTATTAACCTTTGTCAGGGATGTGTAAGCCTTAAGTTAAGGAAAAGCCCCACAGTACAAACATTATAGTTTAGGTTAAATACAGGCTAGAACCAAATAGCGATTTTTAAAATGGACCTTTTCCGAATAGATCACACTTACAATAAAATAATTAAGACTTGACCTTTACTGAATAAAGATGGATGAGAATAAAAGGGTCCTGTAACGTTAGGGCCACACCGGATGTGGTTGCACACACCAGGAACACACTGGCTGGCAGATCACAAGCCCTCACCTCAGGCAACTACTTTTGATTAGATTAAATCAGGTATTTTATTTCTCCTTTTTAACCAGCTTAAATTTAAGTAGAGGAAGAGAGCCTTTGCTCTTAACCTGCTCGAATGAACACATTACAACCTCACTGACATCAATATTTATTATGTTTTGACGTTTTTTTTCAAATGTGATTTCCTTCAGATAATAGGCTAGACGGTGAGATCATCGCTGGTATATTAAAAGAAGTGCTCAATGAAAATTAACCTGTAAAAATGATCTAATGTTGCTTAGATTTTTATTATTTCCCTATTTTACTATAATTACATTTTCATGTGGATATATGTGTTTATTTTTTGTTTAAA
>CM047527.1:17888770-17891270 GCA_026122265.1 Ammodytes dubius
GGGGAGACAGAGAGTGAGAGAGAGAGAGGGGGGGGGATGACCTGCAGTAAAGGTCCACGGGTCGGATTTGAACCCGCGACCACTGCAAGGAAGGCCCGGAGCCAATATGGTACACGCTCTATCCACTACACCACCGGAGCGCCCCGCAATTATCTATTTCTAAAGCTGTAACAGTAACACATTATGGGCCAGTTTGTCACAATTCAAAACACTCAGGAATAGCTGCAAAGTGACATTTGTGAACGCGCTTCTATGACTCATTTTTGATATTTTTTTTATGTGTTGACCTATTTTTCAAGATCTGATGTAATCATTCCTTGTGTGTGTGTGTGTGTGTGTCAGTGTGTGTGTGTGTGTGTGTGTGTGTGTGTGTGTGTGTGTGTGTGTGTGTGTGTGTGTGTGTGTGTGTGTGTGTGTGTGTGTGTGTGTGTGTGTGTGTGTGTGTGTGTGTGTGTGTGTGTGTGTGTGTGTGTGTGTGTGTGTGTGTGTGTGTGTGTGTGTGTGTGTGTGTGTGTGTGTGTGTGTGTGTGTGTGTGTGTGTGTGTGTGTGTGTGTGTGTCTAGGAGGCTGCTTTGAAAACATGAATGACAAAGGGATTAAGACAAGGATTTTGGAATTTCCCTGTCGGAGATTTGTGTTTGACGGACTTCACTGATGATGATGGTGAGGATGGTGTGTGTGTGTGTGTGTGTGTGTGTGTGTGTGTGTGTGTGTGTGTGTGTGTGTGTGTGTGTGTGTGTGTGTGTGCGTGCGTGTGTTTGTGCGTGCGTGCGTGTGGGTGTGTAAACTGTTATACATACATACTGTAGAATTACTGAATAACATATTAACATATTTTACTGTTTAATAGCAGCAGTAACAAATATATGAAGACAAAGCATGCATGGGTAATTTTGGCGACATATTTTGGCGGCAAATTATTAGGGAGATAAATGCAGGGTAGAGAGGGATAATGTGTCAGTGTGTGTGTGTGTGTCAATGTGTGTGTGTGTGTGCGTGTGTGTGTGTGTGTGTGTGTGTGTGTGCGTGTGCGTGTGCGTGTGCGTGTGCGTGTGCGTGTGCGTGTGCGTGTGCGTGTGTCTGTGCGTGTGTATGTGCGTGTGTGTGTGCGTGTGTGTGTGCGTGTGTGTGTGTGTGTGTGTGTGTGTGTGTTGTAGAGAGGATAACCGCCAGTGAGAGATGGGGACAGGATGTGCGACAGTATGTTTCATGATTTGCGTAGACGATAATGACGACGCGGGTAATTGGCCGTTATCTGTTTGATACGTAACAATGATTCGTCAATTATCTCTTTGTGTTATCAATCTATTTGTCTTATTTTGCAAACGCTGTGATTGCTGCTCCCTGCTGTGTGTGTGTGTGTGTGTGTGTGTGTGTGTGTGTGGGGGGAAAGGGGTGTGTGTGTGTGTGTCTGTTTGTGTGTGTGTGTGTGTGTCTGTCTGTGTGTGTGTGTGTCTGTATGTCTGTCTGTATGTGTCTGTCTGTCTGTCTGTCTGTCTGTGTGTGTGTGTCTGTGTGTGTGTGTGTGTGGTGTGTGTGTGTGTGTGTGTGTGTGTGTGTGTGTGTGTGTGTGTGTGTGTGTGTGTGTGTGGTGTCGTGTGTGTGTGTGTGTCCCTTTCCAATTTCCAATAAAGCAACATCTTCGGTTATTTTTGGGCAAATGAAACGAAACCAAAAACACAATAAGCCCCTCAATTTACTCCTCTCCGCGCGGTGTGACAATCTCCCCACACAAAGCAATCTAATTATGATTTAAAACATGGATTGAATTCATCTTAACCTGATATAAATATGACAAAATAACATCAAAAATATTCCCCCGTGTGCGTGCCGTTAGAGCGAAACGATTTTTTGATAAAAAATAACAAATATTGATAAAAATAGTGATTCCAGTTTCTCCAGGGATAAGTCAAGTCTTTATCTTTATTAGTCAATTTACACGAGGCACATTGAAATTCATCTTTTCTCATCTCCCCCTCTCAAGTTACCACACTTCAGAGGGGGTCAGAGCGCAGGGTCAGCCATAGTACAGCGCCCCTGGAGCAGTTTGGGGGTTTAGAGTCTTGCTCAAGGACACAATGGTAGAGATGGTGGGTATAGTAGATGTAATAGCAGCCACTGCTAGTTTTACTACTAACACCCTCCTGTCCGGTGCCGGGGATCAAACCAGAGACCTCATGGTTACTGGGAGGAGGACCAGAGACCTCATGGTTACTGGGAGGAGGAACCAGAGACCTCATGGTTACTGGGAGGAGGACCAGAGACCTCATGGTTACTGGGAGGAGGAACCAGAGACCTCATGGTTACTGGGAGGAGGAACCAGAGACCTCATGGTTACTGGGAGAAGGAACCAGAGACCTCATGGTTACTGGTCGGCCCCTCTTTCCTCTCTAGGCCATCCTTAACACCCCTTAATGTAAAGTGATATGTATTGTGTATTGGACAAGACAAGGATGCCACTATGAAATCTAGGAAGAGTTGGATTGAAATATGCCACTTT
>CM047527.1:17918770-17921270 GCA_026122265.1 Ammodytes dubius
TAGCAACTCATTTTTTAAGATATTTCTTTGGCATTTTTTATGCTTTATTGATAGTGTAGAGACAGAGTTGAAATGGGGCAGAGAGGGGAGTGACATGCAGAGAACGACCGCGGGCTGGAATCGAACCCGGGTCCGCTGCTGGCTGAGGCCCATGGGGGGGACGCCCTACCAACCAAATATACTGTATAGAGTAGAATAAGATAAACTTAACCTAAACAATATTTACATTAGATACATTCTAAATACTAAGTAATGCAAAGGAATGGACATTGAGTTGAGATTGTTTTGGTAAAGCTCCATTTTTGTAGAGAAATAATAGTTGGATCTGTGTGTGTGTGTGTGTGTGTGTGTGTGTGTGTGTGTGTGTGTGTGTGTGTGTGTGTGTGTGCTGTGTGTGTGTGTGCGTGTGTGTGTGTGTGTGTGTGTGTGTGTGTGTGTGTGTGTGTGTGTGTGTGTGTGTGTGTGTGTGTGTGTGTGTGTGTGTGTGTGTTGTGTGTTTGGGATTGTTGAAGGTCACTGATCCAGTCTCAACCCTCCAATTAAATGAAACTTTTAATCGCTTTTTTTTTTTTTACTGTATCGTTTTCATACTAATAAAATTCTAATGATTTTGGCTCAGGAAGAGAAAATACAGAGAGAGGGGAGAGAGAGAGAGAGAGAGAGAGAGAGAGAGAGAGAGAGAGAGAGAGAGAGAGAGAGAGAGAGAGAGAGAGAGAGAGAGAGAGAGAGAGAGAGAGAGAGAGAGAGAGAGAGAGAGAGAGAGAGAGAGAGAGAGAGAGAAAGAGAGAGACAGAGACACAGAGAGAGAGGGAAGAGAGAGAGAATGTGAGTGATGAGAGGGATAGAAGAAGTAAAGGTGAAAATCTATACACTAAAAGCAAGAGGAGATTCATTGTATAAAGAAAAGCTCTGTCTTCCGCTCTCATTCTATCAATCTATACGCGCCGTACTAATCCGTCTGTCCGTGTTCGGTTATAATTTTACTCTGTATCTCTTAGTTTCATTATGACAAACACTCTCACACACACACACACACACACACACACACACACACACACACACACACACACACACACACACACACACACACACACACACACACACACACACACACACACACACACACACACACACACACACCACACACACTCATAGTTGTGGAAAAATAAATCATCTTGTTTTTAGAAGGGGCAGCCGCCACATCCTTCCTACCCTTCCAGTACAGTCACACACTCTCTCTCTCTCTCTCTCTCTGTCTCTCTCTCTCTTTCTCCCTCTCTCTCTCTCTCTCTCTCTCTCTCTCTCTCTCTCTCTCTCTCTCTCTCTCTCGTCTCTCTCTCTCTCTCTCTCCCTCCCTCTCTCTCAAGTTTCCAGTAAGATTTGCTAATAACTCTGCGACCTTCGATTTCAATTACGAAATACGATGTTTGCTTAGCTGCGATTTGTTCCCACTGCCATTTCCCAACTCTAAAATATTTTTTATTTTATGACTTTCTTTCTGACCTCTTCATCCTTAAAAAACGATTAATACCCCTCAGAAAACGATTTCTCCATAACTTAAAGGTGCAGTGTGTAATATGACATCATCAAGAAAGTTCTACAAAGTTCTAGAATGCAACGCTCCCTGGGTAACCCCAACCCTTTAGAATAATAACAGAAGCTACAGTGGCCTTCAAGGACAAGAACAATTCTACATTTTAAACAATGCACCTGATGACATTCCAACTATGACACTTTCAAGATGGCGGCACTAGGCCTTGGTCCAAGAAATATGGACATATATGAGACCCTTTCTAAGGGAAAAAATATAATAATATAATATAATTTAAAAAAAAAAATTCAGCTATTATGCACTAAATTAAACGTACTTATGGATATTATAATTACTTTCTACAAAATCTGCTAGGAAATAAAACCGCAAAATTCTACACACTGCAGGTTTAATGCAGTTACCATATAGTGTGCAACTTGTGAATGAGAGGCCCGGGCTAAGGCAGGGCTTACGGCTGTGCCTCAGTGCCTTGTCACGGTGCGGGTTAGATAGACTCAATATTTGCATGTTGGAACACGCCAGGGCCTCGTTTGGCAACAGCTTCAAATTCATAGCTTAGTTATTTAAACCTGCAGTGTGTAGAATTTTGGGATTTTTTTTCATAGCAGACTTTGTAGAAAATAATTATAATATCCATAAATTTAATTTAATTTTTTTTTTTATTATTATTAATTTTTCCCTTAGAAAGGTTCTCTTATATCTCCGTATTTCTCCATACCATGGACCAAGGCCTGAAAGTGTCATAGTTGGAATGTCATCAGGAGCATTGTTTAAAATTTAGAATTGTTCTTGTCCTTGAAGGCCACTGTAGCTTCTGTTATTATTCAAAAGGGGTTGGGGTTACCCAGGGAGCGTTGCATTCTCAAACTTTCTAGAACTTTCTTGATGATGTCACATTACACACTGCCCCTTTAAAGCAAAATCTGGCAAGTCTACAGTGTCTCAATT
>CM047527.1:17941270-17943770 GCA_026122265.1 Ammodytes dubius
AATTTTGGGTTTTTTTTTAGAATACTAAATCTGACCACAAGAATCGGGACATCCTAAATCTTTTTCTACCATACTAGATAGTAGGTAGTGTGGGTAGGGGGTTGGTCTGTAGTGATTTGTTGATTGTTTACACTGTGAACAACACTGAAGGTGCCAATTACTGATGCAGGGCTGAGTGTGGGAATTGGTGGGATGGGGGTGGAGGGGTGTGTGTGTGTGTGTGTGTGTATGTGTGGTTTTGGGAGGGGGAGGGGGGAAGGGGGGGGGGTTTAGGCAGGCGTAATGTTTGCAATACATTGTTCACTCAGTTTGGTGTGTTGAGTGCAGCTGACTCTAAAAGAAACAGGCAGAAAATAAAGAGAGAGAGAGAAAGAGTGAGAGGCGGAAAAAAGACAAATTTGTGTGTGTGTGTGCAATTCAAAGCTCCGTTACTCTGTGTGTGTGTGTGTGTGTGTGTGTGTGTGTGTGTGTGTGGTGTGTGTGTGTGTGTAGATTTTGCAGATGAGTAGGTAATGCGCTCTCTCGCGTGCATATCCACTTCTCTTTTCTCCTGTGTGTGTGTGTGTGTGTGTGTGTGTGTGTGTGTGTGTGTGTGTGTGTGTGTGTGTGTGTGTGTGTGTGTGTGTGTGTGTGTGTGTGTGTGTGTGTGTGTGTGTGTGTGTGTGTGTGTGTGTGTGTGTGTGTGTGTGTGTGTGTGTGTGTGTGTGTGTGTGTATGTGTGTGTGTGTCTACTGGGGGCTGATTGTTGTGATGTAATTAGTTCCGCTCTAATGAATACACTGGTCTGTCTGACAACATCTCTCAGCAGGAGATATTGAGGCTAACGCTATCACGCTAACACAAGTATTGAGAGAAATATTTCTGCATATTTTGGACCAAGTCCTAGTGCCGCCATCTTGAAAGTGTCATAGTTGGAATGTCATCAGGTGCATTGTTTAAAATTTAGAATTGTTCTTGTCCTTGAAGGCCACTGTAGCTTCTGTTATTATTCAAAAGGGTTGGGGTTACCCAAGGAGTGTTGCATTCTAGAACTTTCTAGAACTTACTTGATGATGTCATATTACACACTGCACCCTTAACTCTTGCGGGATTCTTGTTTTTCTGAGTTTGTACCTTCATGGTTGAATGCACTTAATGGAAGTCGCTTTGGATAAAAGCCTCAGCTAAATAAAATGTGTTGTAATGTTGACAAGCTTGTGTGGCGCTCCGGTGGTGTAGTGGATAGAGCGCGTACCATATTGGCTCCGGCCTTTCGTTGCAGTGGTCGCGGGTTCAAATCCGACCCGTGGACCTTTACTGCAGGTCATCCCCTCCCCTCTCTCTCTCTCTCTCTCTCTCTCTCCCCATTTCAACTCTGTACTGTCTAGTAAAGCTTGAAAATTCCAAAAAATTATCTTAAAAAAAATTAAAAAAAGTTTGTGTTGAAATTAACAGCTCACCTATGAAGGAATTAGTTTTATCACATTTTTAAAAAATTACACATTTTGTAGGAATTCTTGTCGGCAGTTATGACAATGGAGCTTCAACTTTAGCTTTATTTTTCTCGGAAGGGGATTCAGAGATGCTCCGAGGAACTTTCAGGTTGTGTTCATTCTTGCGCCCCCTTTGGACAAAAGCGGTAGTGTTTTCACTACGCCAGCTGGAGTTCCTGGGGTGAGCGAATACCCATGACAAAGGCATTAAGAAAAACTATATAAAAATAACATTCTTTGCACTGATGGTCTCGTTTGCTGTTACATGTAATTTATGATCATCAGAGGAAAAAATTAGACCGTTTCAGAAATATTTAAAAGTTCCTCGTAGCACCTTTTTAATGACCAGCGTTTTGTAAGTTCCACACCTAGAACCCAATGAACTTGAGTCCGGTTCTAACTTTGCTACGCGTCCTTCAGCCATATCAGCGGTTGCTATCAGCGGTTGCTATGTCATTAGCCGCTTTGGTCAAACAGAAACACCCTGATTAGCTTCTTTGACGGACAGCTACTGTTGGCGTTGCTTCGGTAACCACGGAGAAGCCTGATTGGTGGAACAGGCATTTGAAACACACAGACAGACAGACAGACAGACAGACAGACAGACAGACAGACGCACGACGCACGCACACACACACACACACACACACACACACACTCACTCACTCACTCACTCACTCACTCACTCACTCACTCACTCACCACATCCCCCCCCCCACCCCCGCCCCCCGCCCCACACACACACACACTCACTCACTCACACACACACACACACACACACACACACACACACAGGGGAGCTGCACCTCGGTGTTATCTCGGACGTGTCAAAGACCTTTACACCTTCTTGTAAACACTTGTAACACCCTTTCTTCACTTCCGTCTTTCTTCCTCAAGGACGCTCCATATTCACTTTCCTTCTCACTCATATATTTTTATTCTCCATAGCCTTTGTTTGTTTGTTTGTTTGTTGTAGTTTTTACCCTCGCTGTACGGAGAGGTAGAGGATCTTGAGGGGATATTCACTG
>CM047527.1:17948964-17961157 GCA_026122265.1 Ammodytes dubius
ACTTCTTTTTCCCCGGGCCACACTTTGACATGTATGGGTTCAAAAAGATGGGAAAGCCATTTTGGGGTTTTTTCTTTGGTTGTAAATGGTGATATAGTGTTATTGGTTCAGTGTTAAAAACAGAAATGTAACGAGTTGATTTGTGTAGAGCCCCAGAAATTTGGCCCTCAATTTTGTTCCGGGTGTTTTTGATCTCCTGCCCCCAGCTGAGGATCCCACCTCAGAAAGGAAAGAAGGACTAAAATTTAACCACAAAATAATAAACTTCTTTTTTTATAGGGTTTTTTTTTTTTTTTTTTTTTTTTTTTTTTAACGTTCTTAACTTTTTTTTATTTACGTGTTTGCGGGGAAAAGACAGGTGAAAGACAAACATTAGGTGAGGGACATGACAATTTAAGTGTTACATTTAAGACAGAAGGGACGAGACAAAAACAAGCGGGAGGTCATTGCATTTTTTTTAACCATTTTTTGGTTGACAGGCGGTGTTTTGGGGTATATATATACATACATATAAACAAAAAAATAATACTTTAAAAAATTAAAATACAAATCAGTACTAAGAAATAATAATCATCATAATGAAAATGTACTGTAAGAATGGCAATTTTTGGTTGTTTAAATAGTATTAGGGCTTTCAAACAAGACATTTTAAAGTGCTTAACAAAGATACGGTTAATGCATTACAAGCTCCATATCAAAAAAAGAATTTGAAATTTTTTTGTCATTGCAAAACAGTTATCCAATGAATTTGCAGTGCTTCTTTGGCCATTGATAAAAATATTCAAAACAAAACAGGGAAAAAAGATAATTAAATTTAAATTTAATACAAAGAATAAAAGGAAACCCCAAAGAATGACCCGAAAATTTCCCTGAAATAATCAAGTGGGATTTTTATAAAACTTACAAACAAGGAAAGCTGTTAAAAGTGCTTAACAAAGAAAACAATGATATGCCTTACAAAACTCCCCTTTTAAAAAAGAGATAGAATGAACAAAATTTAAGTGAAGTAAGTCAGTGTTTTGTAGCCCTTTTGAAAGCCAAATTACTGACACCATAAAACACAGATGAGTTTAATCTTTTTAAGTGTTCCTGCTTCATTGTTGGAGGATGAAATACTGTGTTGGCTGAATGCCCCTGTGTGTGTCAGTGTGTGCGTGTGAGTTGGTACTTGTATGACCATTTTTGTGAGAACAAATTAGATTTTTAGACCTTAGGAGTGAGGACATTTTTGGAAAGTGAGGATATTTTGTCTGTTTCTCACTTTGGGGCAGGCCTTTAAAGGGCTGTTTGGGGGTTAACACTAGGTTTTAAGGTTCAGGTATGAATTAGGTTTATGTTAGGGTGAGTATAAGGGTTGGGGTTAGGCATTTAGTTTGGAGGGTTAGGTTAAGGGGCTAGGCAGGGAATGTATTATGTCAATGAATGTCCTCACAAGTATAGCCGTACAAACGTGTGTGTTTCTGAGTGTGAATACTAACGTCTTTGTGATTGAGCTGGTCTTTCAGGCCTCTGATCTCGTCCTGCTGTCGGTAAAACGCTTGGAGGAGCTGGAGAAAAAAAATTATTCTTGGCGTAATTTGGACAAACTTTTGCCAAATGTTATATTTTACACGGAGGACTTTACTGTACATTTTTCTTTTGACAGTCTTTCTTTTGACAGAACTTACGCACTATGGCTTTAAACGTCTCACCTCGTTCTCCTGTGTGGGGGGCGGCCTCTCGCTGGGCTCACAGCAGTGCGGCGTGCACCAGTAGCTCCACAGCGTCTCGTCCGGCTGCCAACCCGACAGATCGCTCACGTCCAGGGGGTATTTAGAGACGTGGTAGGACACCTGCTCCTCCAGGAAGGCCTCAGGAGAGAGAGAGAGTAGATGGGTGGATGGATGGATGGATGGATGGATGGATGGATGGATAGATAGATAGATAGATAGATAGATAGATAGATAGATAGATAGATAGATAGATAGATAGATAGATAGATAGATAGAAGGAGGGAGGAAGAGAGAGGAAGATAGACAGAGAGAGACGGAGAGAGAGAGGAAGAGACGGAGAGAGAGAGGGAGAGAGAGGAAGGACATATAGACGAAAATTAAAATGATAAAAAGCTGTTATCAAATAAAATAATAAAAACAGTTACAAGTAAATTAAAAATCATCAACTTTAAACGAAGGCCTTGAGAGAGAATATAGCGGAGCAGATACTATAAGTGCTAATCTCTTAATTTGTGATACAAGTGTGAAAATTGGCATGAGCAGTCTCCATGGGTCACTTGACAAGAAAATTGTCTAGAAAAAAACAACATTTTATTCAAAAAACTCCAATACAGTTCTATGAGAAATGTTCAAATTCACAATTTCTTATAAAGTGACCCATGGAGACTAATGCTCATGCCCATGTTCAAGCTTGTATCATCAACTGAAAGATCTAATAAAAATGATCCACTATCAGATCAGATGGGTTATAAACAACAGAACTAGACAAAACTTTCTATCATGTCTATCTTAAGTCCCCAGCTAATTTTCGGCTAACCCAGTCCCTTCCAACCCGTTTTAAACTGATTCCATTTCTCAGTTCATTGCTTTAGGTTTAAGTGCTTGATCTTAATAGTAACTGATAGTTTTCTACCTCTTCCATAAAGTCCATGTCTATGGTGGTCACTCCCCTGACAGCCTGGAGCCTCAGGGGGCTGAGCGGCCTCACGAGCCCCTTCTCAGCAGCTGTCTCTGGGTACGGGTTCGGTACTTTAGTCCCAGGCTTCAGCGACATCATCACAGGCCCTGGTGGAGATATGAAACACACCAGGGGGAAAGGCATCAATGGATTAAAGGTGTATACCGCGGTTTGAAAAAGGCAAGGTTTAAAATCTCTATTCACTATTATTTTCTGACATACTATTCTAAGGTATTAACGCCATCCCCCCACCCCACAGGACGTTAACATTTACACCTTTATTTCTGTTCAGTTTACAGAGCCTAGGCTGTCTTTTACCACTGGATCTTTTTTTCATAGGTAGCTTGAGGAGATATTCACTGATTTTTACAAAAAGTTAGATGAATTTTCCTGCATCATAACTTCAACTTATAGAAAATTGTGTAGAAAGTGATCAACAATATTTTATCGCAAGTTTCCCTGCTATTGTTCAGCCATTTTGTGTCAAAGCCCTGCCTCACTGACCTCTGTTGCTCCCCAGCAGCCATTCCTGAGCCGTCATGGCCGCCTGGTTTCCTGCCGTCATCGGGTAAAGATCCTCCTGGAAAACACCCGACTGGAACGACACAGGAAAACACTTACCCTGCGATCCGAATCTCATACTCTGTCTTTGTTCTATTCTACATACTACATCTGACCATGAAAATAATCTAGTTAGGATGCAGTATAGGTTACAATTGGGACATACTTTTACTTTTATTTATTTCATCATAACATTGCGCCTTGATCTCTTGCTTTTATGGACTGGAAGGAAACAGGAAAACACTGAATCTCTCTGCTTTGGTCAGCAGTAAATGCAACGTGAACGTATCATCCTAATCTTTAACCAACATTATTTTTATTTATTTTTATATTCCAAACCAAAAATCTCAACTTCTAAAGCACTTACATCAACTAAACTTTCCATAATCATTCTCAGCACTATTCTGAAGGTTATTTCAGAAGGATTTGTTCATATGTTGTTAATTGTCTGATTTATGTGTAATATACAGTATATATATGACCTGTTTCCGTGGTACGATCATGGACAGCGGCTCCACCAGATCTTTGACGGCGATCAGACGGTAGAATCTGAAAACTTCACAAGCGCTAACGTCAAGACCGCGCTTTGGCATCACTCCTGTAGAGAGGGAAAGGACATTTTGAGTTGGTAACACTTATGAAATATTCAGTATTTTGTCATTTTAAAGTATTTCACGACTTTCAAGCATAATTGATCTTTTAAAAAAGTAATGTGTGTTGCTCTGCATGTGCGTACGTTCGTCTGTGTGAGTGAGTGCGTGTGTGTGTGTGTGTGAGTGTGCGTGTCTGTCTGTCTGTGTGTGTGTGTGTGTGTGTGTTGGTCTGACCGAGTCCTTTCTGAGGCAGCAGGGAGCGATACTCAGTCAGGAAGTTGACGTACGGTTTCTCTGAGCTCAGCTCGTAGTAACGGATGTTCCCGTCGCCCTGACAACACAAATGCATCAAATAAATATTCCAAGCACTGGTACATTTTGAGATTGTTTGTCTATTTATCTTCCATAACATGTCTTCTTTCATACTATATCTCTCTCTCCCTCTCTCTCTCCCTCTCTTCCATAACATTGTCTTCTTTCATACTCTATCTCTCTCTCCCTCTCTCTCTCCCTCTCTTCCATAACATGTCTTCTTTCATACTCTCTCTCCCTCTCTCCCTCTCTCTCTCCCTCTCTTCCATAACATGTCTTCTTTCATACTATATCTCTCTCTCCCTCTCTCTCTCCCTCTCTTCCATAACATGTCTTCTTTCATACTAGTATAAATCAAAGGTCCAACATGTACATTCAGGTTTTTATTTGACTAAACCTTGTCTGTTTGCGTCTGTATATTTCTCCTATATTTTGTTTCAATACTCTGAAACCAAAATGCTAATTGTGTGTGTGTGTGTGTGTGTGTGTGTGTGTGTGTGTGTCTGACCTTCCCAGCCAGGTAGAGCATGTGTGTGTCCGGGTCGTAGAATGGAAACAGAACTCCAGCAGAACCGTCTAAATCCTCTTCATACAGAGGCTCCGACAGGTCGTCCTGGGAACAGGTACACAGTGTAGGTTTGTGTGTATTTTATTCTCACAATTTAAAATGTACAAAATCACAAAGATATAAGTATACTATCACTAATATAGTGAGTGACTGACTGACTGACTGACTGACTGACTGATTGTGTGTGTGCCTGTGTGTGTTTCTGTGCATGCTTGTGTATATGTGTTTCTGTTTGTGCCTGTGTGTGTGTGTTTCTGTCTGTGCATTCCTGTGTGTGTGAGTCTCTGTGCCTGCCTGTGTGTGTGTGTGTGTGTGTGTGTGTGTGTGTGTGAGTCTTTGTACGTGTTCCTGTGTGTGTGTGTGTGTGTGTGTGTGTGTGTGTGTGTGTGTGTGTGTGTGTGTGTGTGTGTGTGTGTGTGTGTGTGTGTGTTTCTGTGTGTGCATGCCTTTGTGTGTGCGTGTTCCTGTGTGTGTGTCTTACGGGGTCCCAGAGCACTATCTGTCTGTGGTTCCATGTGGAGCAGCCTGTAGACAGCAGCATGTTCAGCCCCCCCATGTAGAGAACCTTACTGGCCTTATGGGACGCACTGTGGGACACCTGAAGGGACAACAGTTTAAACGTTTGTAACTTATTTTAAATAGTCTCTGTAAACCTCATAGTAAAAATCCATACATGATATAAAAATTTGGTGTCTTAATAAGCTTGTACAATCTGATTGAAATTAAGTGTTCAGAAATATAATAAAACTTAGTTTAAAAAAACGTTTTTACTGTCAAGACCGTTTGACAGGTGAACTGCGGTGATTGGTTCAAAATACTTATTGTGTAATTTATGAACCAGCGCACTCAACTAAACTGCATTTTTGTAAAGTGTATCACACTTAAAGGTGCAGTCAGTGATTTTGGAGAACGCGTGTTGTCAAAATCACTTTTTGTCAGAATCAGTGAATATCTCAAGCCTAGGTTCTGTAAACTGGCAAGTTGCTAGATATGGTGGTGCCACTTTGTTCAGATACCCTTTGCGTACATACCAGTTTACAGAGCCTAAGCTGTGTATTATTTTGTGCACACAGTACAGACAGGTAGTGTATCGTGAGGAGATATTCACTGATTTTGAAAAAGGGATTTTGACAACAAGCATTCTTAATCTGCAGAATCACCGACTCAACCTTTAATCCGGATGGATAAACATGCCTAACACTTTGGAGATACTATCATGAAACTTACTCCCCAAATTAAATAGTCAGAAGGGTTTTATGGATTTGGGTTTATAGGGGCTTTAATACAGTCAGACAAGATGACATTTCACACACACACACACACACACACACACACAAAAGGCTTCACACACACACACACACAAAAGGCTTCACACACACACAACACACACACACACACACACACACACACACACACACACACACACACACACACAACACAGAGCGCTTCACACACACACATAAACTCTCTCTCACACACACACACACACACACAAAAGGCTTCACACACACACACACACACACACACACACTCACACACACACACACACCTACCTGCAGTATCTTCCCTGTGCGTGGGTCCAGGACTCTGACCCGTCTGTCTTTGGAGGCGACCGCCAGCCGGCTGCCGTCGGGGCTGAAGCTGACAGACAGCAGCAGGGAGTCGGCCGGGCAGCGCAGCAGGGCGGGCACTAGGACCACGCGCACAGGAGCCCAGATCACTGCTCCACCATGGGACACATCCCATAGCAAGACCTGGGGGGGGGGGGGGGGGGCAGGAGAGAAATAGGTCCTTAATCTGATGCAACATGACTGGACAGTAATTTTATGTTAATTGTGGATTTAATATTTTTCCTGTTAAAGGGTTTTTTACTGGGAGTTTTTTCTCAGCCGAGCTAAGGGTCTAAGAGGGGTGTCGTACTGTATGGAATGTAAAGCTCACTGAGGCAAATGTCTATTTGTGAAATTTTGCTATACAAATAAAACTGATTTGATTTGGAAAATCTAGTTTAATGGTAAGACTCAACTTCTAGCAGACAAGAGAGACAGCATCTGAAGTCCTCCTGCATCCACACTATTATTCACTATTCATGTTTTAGTATGAGCATGTAAACTTCTGGTCAATGATTGTATTTTTTTTTGATTTTTCTATTATTTTCTCTACATGTGACATCTATAGCATAATGTCCGTCCTGGGAGAGGGATCCCTTACTCTTTCACTCTCCTGAGATTTAAAAAAAAAAGTCCGGTTTTTACTGGGAGTTTTTCCTCAGTCGAGCTAAGGGTCTTAGGGCAACTATATTATAACAGAAATTGTGATTTGTACATCACTTTGAACCAAATTAAATGTGTTTTGATTGACAGCGTGACTGACCAATGAGGAGCTGACCTTGTAGTCGTAGGCGGAGCTTAGCAGCAGGTTCTGTGCGGTCGGATGCCACTCGATGATCCCGACTCTCCGGCTGTGACCAATCAGAGTCTTCCGCGCTTTGGTGAGATTCTGCTGCACGCCACACACCGGGATGTCCCAAATCTTTACCTGGGACACACACAGATACAGATACACACACATAGACAGACAGACATAGACAGACACAGCCAGACAGACAGACAGACATACAGATACACACACACATAGACATACAGACGCACACAAACACGCAGGCACGCATGCACATACACAAACATAGTCAAATACACAAACACACACACATACACACGCATATACTTGGATGTTTGCACTATACTTGAAATAATTCATCCAAACTGCAACTCAAAAACTAAAATAAGAAAAGTTTTTTAAATGATCTCGTCTTTATAAATAAATTGGTTTGATTGAATAAAAAAGATTATCTTGCAGAAAAAAAAGATAAGATATTAATGCACACACACACACACACACACACACACACACACACACACACACACACACACACACACACACACACACACACACACACACAATAAACACATATACTAGGTTGTATATGTGTTTATGTGTGTGTGTATACTATCTAGTACTAGTCTAGTCTAGTCTATACTATCTAGTATACTAATCTGCGGGTGCTCACAGTGCACTAGTCTAGTCTATACTATCTAGTACACTAGTCTGCGGGGTCTCACAGTGCAGTCCTCGGAGCAGGAGGCGATGCAGTGATCATCAAACGGGTTCCACTTCACGTCTAGAACCCGCCCGCTGTGACCGCACACCCGCGGGTGCTGGGGGTCCACACGGCCTGTCTGGGATAGAGGAGGGAATATATTATTATTATTTTTATTTAATTATTTAAAGATTATTTAGCTGTAGTTGCATATTTATTAGGAAAAATACAATTATTTCTATTTCTTTATTTATAATTTAATTTATTTTTTATTTTTATTTTTATATTTATTTTATTTATAAGGGCATTGGGGCATTTTTATGCATTATTTGACATATTTGGAGAGACAGAGAGGGGAATGACTGAGACTCAACAGAGATTTGCTTACTCCACCTTAAGGAAAATGATGACAATCAAGAAATAGTTAAAAAGTCCCCCTTATTTATTTAATTAATTATTTATTTATATATTTGATTGATTATTTATTTAATTATGTATTTAATGATGTATTTAATTCATTCATTATTAATAATTTTTTTTATTTTTTATTCGTCCAACATAGTCCAATAAACATTACACTACTCACATGATGAATGGGCAGGACCAGGAAGGACCCGCCCCCTTCGCACTCTGTCACCACGGCGATGAAGCAGGGATTGGCCGAGCAGTAGTGGTTGTCATGGACACCGCGGGTGATTGGCACTCCGTCGTAGCTCTGATCTTTAGCCGAAGGTTTACCGAAAACCAGACGGAACTTTGAGCAGCGGAAAGAAGAACGCCACGACATCTAGAGACACACAGACAGACAGACAGACAGACAGACAGACAGACAGACAGACAGACAGACAGAAAGACAGACAGAAAGACAGACAGACAGACAGACAGACAGACAGACAGACAGACAGACAGACAGACAGACAGACAGACAGACAGACAGACAGACAGACACCCATGCACACAGTTTATTAGGCAGTGCAACATTAATAAAATAAAAATATGCATGGCGCAATAAACGATGGGAGAGTGTGTGTGTGTGTAGGAGTTTGTGTGTGTGTTACTCACAACCTGCTACCTGTTTGTACTGTGTGTGTGCTGCAAAAAATCCAAGGTTGATACACAGCTTCTGTCTCTGTAAACATATATGATGATAGCTACAGTTGGCCCCTTTGTTCACATACCTATTTACAGAGCCCAGGCTGTGTATTAACGCCAGATTTTTTTTCAGCCCACACAGTACAGACAGGTAGCGGATCCGAAGCAGGTATTCAAAGATTTTGACAAAAAAAAAAAAAAAATTCTGACTCCACCTTTAAAGGTCTTAAGGCTTATGTCGTCGGAAGTGATTGAAACATGAGTGTGTGTGTGTGTGTGTGTGTGTGTGTGTGTGTGTGTGTGTGTGTGTGTGTGTGTGTGTGTGTGTGTGTGTGTGTGTGTGTGTGTGTGTGTGTGTGTGTGTGTGTGTGTGTTTTGTGTGTGTGTGTGTGTGTGTGTGTAATCTCATAATAGTGTTGTGGAACCTTCAGCAGCTGCATTATCTTGTCTAATCAATAATGCAACCACCTCGTTATTGGTTTCCATAATCTTATCAATAATAAATACATTTCTTCAATAACTGAATTTCTTAATCATTCACACACACACACACACACACACACACACACACATACACACACACACACACACAGGTAAATCCATCTTCCGGATCCGTTTGCTTTTGTTTAAATTAAATATTCATAAGTTACACACACACATTAATGACCTTTGACTTTTACCTTGGCGGCCAAGAAAGATCGGCTTACTGTAGAGAGGAGGGGAGAGATGGGAAGGGGAAATTAAACTTTGGATAAAACATTTCCCATAATCTATCAGATGCCAGTTAAAGACCTACTTCACCGGTGGAAATATGAAGGTGTATTGAACTCTGAGATCCTATGTAGTATAAATGTGCAAACACTTTAGAAATCGGTTCATCCTAGCCTGAGAAAAGGCAGAAAGAGTGTTTTATGGTCTCACTGTCTAACCCTACATTTTACCAAGTGTAACATCTCACATGGTAAAATGTAGGGATAGGATTAACAGGACAGCTGGGCCAAGGGAAGACTGAGGGAAGACTGAGGGAAGAAAAACCTCATTCATTATATTATAATACAAATGTTATAATGATAGAACACCGGTTCCGTATGAGTGAAGTATTCCTTTAAAGGTGGAGTCAGTGATTCTGGAGAACGCTTGTTGTCAAAATCACTTTTTTGTCAAAATCAGTGAATATCTCCTCATGATCCGCTACCTGTCTGTACTGTGTGTGCGCTGAAAAAAACCAGTGTTAATACACACACAGCCTAGGCTCTGCCACCTGGTATGTAAACAAAGGGGCTACCATAGCTAGCAACATGTCAACAAGTTTACATAGCCTAGGCTGTGTATTAAACAGGTTTTTTTAGGGCACACACACTACGAAAACAGGTCGCAGATCGTAAGGAGATATTCACTGATTTTGACAATCAAGTGATTTTGACAACAAGCGTTCTCCAGAATCACTGACCATCTTTACCCAACACAAACAAAGCAAGCATCATAATGGCTGATTGTTTGTAAGTTTGTCCCAATCGAAACTTCACTCTTTTTATTAAGCTAAGATACATTTAAAATAGCATAGCATAAAAGGCATCCAATTCCCCCAAAGGTTAAAATTGTATAAATAAACAGATAAGTTCTTACCTTGTGTAGAGTCATGTAGGAATCACTGATGCAGACAGTCTCACAAACAACTGTCTGCTGTCACCGTTAGTATAAAGACGATAGATATTATTTTCTACTACATTAACTATACATGTGTTTGAACTACACCTAAAATAGTTCAATAAGTTCTGTTTAAATTGCTAGTTGACAGTGAAAGGGCAACAACTACTGTGTCTGCTCTCCTGTTGACTTCTGACTGCAACGGTGTGTGTGTGTGTGTGTGTGTGTCTGTGTGTCTGTGTGTGTGTGTGTGTGTGTGTGTGTGTGTGTGTGTGTGTCTGTGTGTGTGTGTGTGTGTGTGTGTGTGTGTTCACTCCTGATCCTTGACGTCTTGCCTCCACATTAGCCGAGCTGTGTATGCACGGCTGCACACGCACAAATACCGCGTTAACATCCGATACCACTGATCTGGCTATTTTGTTTCACCAAGTTCAAAATGCTTTACAGGAGCTGAAACACTACTAAATGTATGTGTTGCACTTACTGAAATAGTCCGAACGTAGGCATAACAGTTACAACTAAAAACTTATTCCTAAGGGTTGGGATTAATAAATGCTGATTCACCTGACAGTTGAAGTTGTCATAACAACCATTTGTAACATTGAGATCATTGTGCATCAATTCTCTAAATTTGGTCAATTTGTTACAAGTAGAGACCGGTTATAGTTATTAAACATATTATAAAACCTATACAGAGTCCCTAAAGTTACATTTTCTTTCACTTTTTTCTTGTTCATGACATTATGTTAAGTTTAATACATTTTTTATTTGTTATTTTTCAAAAAGGAAATGTCAACAGAATGGTGGGAATGGAATGTGATGTCATAATTGGAGTTGAAACTATGCAGATTCTACAGCTGCAGTGTTTGTAATCTCACACAGATTTAGTGAGCAGGTAAGAACAGCTGTACTCTATGTGTGTGTGTCCTGATATATATTGTTTTTAAATATGGATTAATATTGTGTTTTGAGACAAATATAAGTTTTATTGATTAGTTTGATGCAAATTACTGTTTTTTTGTTCATATAAATTGGACAAAAATTAGAAAAAAGTTAGTGTGAATTTAAATAGAAGTTGATAAAGTGTGAAAGTGTTATTACGAAATAGATTAATTATGAAAAAATATATTTTGAATATACAATAATACACAAACTAATAAAATATAACAAAAATACTGGGGTGAGTTAGATAGATAGATATATAGATAGATAGATAGATAGATAGATAGATAGATAGATAGATAGATAGATAGATAGATAGATAGATAGATAGATAGATAGATAGATAGATGGATGGATGGATGGATGGATGGATGGATTGATTGATTGATTGATAGAAAGGCAGTCAGTCAGTCTACCTGCCTGCCTGACTGACTGACTGACAGACAGACATATTCTTTAATTATCCCTAAGGAAATTCAGTTGCTTAAGAGTTGAGTATTCACCAATGTTGTCTTGGTTGTTGCTATGTTCCAGTTGCTCGGCGGCCCGATGTCGTCCCTGCAGCCCGGCGGAGTGAATCCCAAAGATGCGCCGATGAAGTCCGGCCAGATGGAGCAGACTCTGAGGTGCATCTCTGTCATGGTGGGGACACGGGTTTTCATTTTTCATTTAACCTTTATTTATACTGAAGAGATCAATTGAGGCGGT
>CM047527.1:17961257-17995721 GCA_026122265.1 Ammodytes dubius
CCACAGGGGTACATGATGGTGAAGACGCAGTGTGGCTCTGTGCGGCCGGTACAGGCGCACTCCTCTGGTGATGTCATTCACCACGTCCTGGTTGCTATGGTTCTCAAACGGAGTGCGCCCTCCGAGTAGATCTCCCACATCACCACTCCTACAAGCAGAAAGACAGAGAGACAGACAGACAGACAGAGAGAGAGAGAGAGAGAGAGAGAGAGAGAGAGAGAGAGACAGAGAGAAGACAGAGAGACAGACAGAGAGAGAGAAGAGAGAGACAGACAGACAGACAGACAGACAGACAGACAGAGAGAGAGAGAGAGAGAGAGAGAGAGAGAGAGAGAGAGAGAGAGAGAGAGAGAGAGAGAGAGAGAGACAGAGAGAGAGAGAGAGAGAGAGAGAGAGGAGGAGAGAGAGAGAGAGGGGAGAGAGAGAGATAGACAGACAGACAGACAGACAGACAGAAAGACACACACACATGAATACACACATACAGACACACACGCACGCACGCACACACACACACACACACACACGCACACACACACACACACACACACACACACACACACACACACACACACACATATTAAATACGCTATACAGGTAAAAGATTTCAGTACTTTTTCAACAATTTTAAGCCTTACAACTTATAAATAACATAATATAACAATATTAAAAAAAAAAAAAAAAGATTTACTCTATGAATGGATTTCTTAAGTACATAATTAATTCAATTGACAAAAAAACATTTTTAAACATTTAATTTCAAAAATATCTAAAATCATACTTTTGGGCTGTATATAAATACAATGAACTTAACTAACACTTAAAGTCCAAATGTTAATTTCACTACTATTACTACTAAAGTATTTCTACTACATCCAGGACCAGTTAGTGGATGGTAAATTGATGGAGAGTTTTCTCACCAAAGGACCAGACGTCGGACTTGTTGCTGTATTTGCTGTAGTGCAGAACCTCAGGAGGAGACCACTTCACCGGGAACTTAGCTCCAATAGAACTGGTGTACTGGTTATCTAGAACGTACCTGGAACAAAAAGATATACAATCGTAAAACATCCAGTACATATGGGGGCGGCAGTGGCGAAGTGGGTAGGAAGATTGCCTCTGGAGTGCAGGGTCGGAGGTTCGATTCCCCGCCTCATGTCGAAGTGTCCCTGGGCAAGACACTGAACCCCAAATTGCTCCCGATGGTTCAGAGAGCGCCTTGCATGGCAGCTACTGCCATCGGTGTATGAGTGTGTGTATGAATGGGTGAATGTGGTAAGATATGTAAAGCGCTTTGGGGCTGAGAAAATCGGCTAGAAAAGCGCTATATAAGTCAAGTCCATTTACATATATTCAAGATATTTGTTTTGGCAGGTTTATGCTTTATTGATAGTGTAGAGACAGAGTTGAAATGGGGCAGAGAGGGGAGTGACATGCAGAGAACGACCGCGGGCTGGAATCAAACCCGGGTCCGCTAAAAACTGAGCTAAGGGCGTTATCCATTTAACGTTTTTTTGCAAATGTCACTTTTCCCTAAAACTCAAAATGTCCGCCGTACCTGGTCATTCCAAAGTCGCAGACCTTCACCACATTGTGTTCATTCACCAGACAGTTCCTCGCTGCCTGGAACACAGAAAGAGGAACACAACAAGCTTATAATGTGTAACATCTTTAAAATTAGCTTCAACATTTTCTCTGTATAGTATAAATTAAACACACACACACACACACACACACACCCCCCCCCCCCCCCCCTCACTCACCAGATCTCTGTGTATGAAGCTATGTGCCTCCAGATACTCCATTCCCTCACAGACGTCCTGACACATGTTTAGCAGCCAGGCGTCTCTCAGTGTGTCTCTCCTCTGCCTCAGGTGGTTCAGCAAACAGCCGTTCTCCATGAACTCTGCTACGATCAGCAGGGGGCGCTGCTGCAGACACACTCCGTACAGCTGCACCAGCTTAGGGTGGCACAGTCTCCTGGGACAGAGAGAGAGACAGGCAGACAGACACACACACACACAGACAGACAGACAGTTTCATTTCCTTGTAGTTTTCGCAACAAGGGAGTTGTCAGTACTCTTTTTTGGTGTGTCTACCATAGATAGTATAGGTGTCTACATCATTGTCTTTTCGCCCCCCTTTGGGAGCCATAGCTGAAACTGAAGTCTAGTTTCTCATCAAGAATAAATCGACGAAGTGGAAGCGTGAATCATTACAATCTCATAAAGTTCCAATCTAATCGAAACTTAGTTCAGTACTCCAGTAAATAAAACAGGTAATCGACACACACACACACACACACCCCACACACACACACACACACACACACACACACCCCACACACACACACACACCACCCCAACCCACACACACACACACACACAGGCCCTTACATCATGACCTTGGCCTCCTCGATGAAGTCCTCCTCGTACATGGCTCCCTGCCTGATGGCCTTGATGGCCACTTTGTGCTGCGCTCTCCACTTCCCCAGACGCACCAGACCGAACTGCCCGCTGCCCAGCTCCTTCATGAAGGTCAGCTCAGTGGGGTCAATCTCCCACTTCTCTATAGGGGGGGGGGGGACAGGGGTAATACACAGGGTCAATACACAGCCTAGGCTCTGTAAACGGGCCAAAAGACACTTAATGATCTCCCACTCTAGGTGAGAAGGGGCGAACAAAAGAAAGACAAATGTAAGTTAAAGGTGTTCTTTTTACATGTTTCAGAAAAAAAAAACAATTAATATACTGTATATATATTTTTTTAAACTTTACAATAAGGTACACAAAATTGTAGTAACCACTACATAGGCTTTTGAAAATGTTTTATTTGTTTATTTTTTATTAACTACTACATAGGTTTATTATTATTTATTTTTTAAAGTAACTACCAAATAGTTATTGAAAAGTTATTTGACTGGGATTCAATCACATTTGATTAGAAACTGATACAAAGGCTGGGAGTTACTGTTAGTATTAGGTTTATTTATTTACCTGAGCTGAATCCTGATGTGGCAGGTACACACCTTCCCATTGGCCCCACTGCATACCGCAACCTGGTCACTAGACCTACACACACAGACACACACGCACGCACGCGCACGCACACACACGCACGCACACATGCACACACGCACGCACCAACCAAACACACACACACATACCAAACACACACACATACAGACAGAACGAGACACAGACAGACAGACAGACAGACAGACAGACAGGCATAGAGACAGACAGACACACACCAAACCAAATCAAATGAAGCATTATACATGTTGCACTGTTATCTCACTCGTATGCACAGAAGGTGTGAGTGTAGTGCTCCCACCTGCTGCATTGTGCTCGTGGTAGTGAATGACTTCAGGTATGGAGGTGAACGTGTGTTTTTCAGCCAAGAAGAACTGTCCAGTGTCCGTTATTTTGATCTGATAATGCCTAATATCTCCGGTAGCACTGTAACCACAAAAACAAAATAAATATTCAGTTTAGGGGAGTTGTGCCACGAGAGATGAGACCACTTTTTTTCCGAAAGCTATATTTCTTAAACAGTTTATTTCAGATCCAAAGTTATTGTTGCCGGGGATGCACAACATCCTGAAATATACATACATATTTTAGTTGGAGACATTACTGTAAAGGTCTAACTTTAAAGTCATTTTCAGTAAAAAGTGGCACAGCTCACCCCACTCTCCCCTATGTGTGACATTTGTTTGTTTATTTTTTAATTAAAGGTGGAGTCAGTGAAGCTTGAAAAATTCTTGTCCACTACATTTTTGTCAAAATAAGTGAATATCTCCTTTTTTTTCCAGCTCACACACAGTACAGACATGTAGTTGATCATGAGGAGATATTCACTGATTTTGACTGAAAAAGCGATTTTGACAACAAGCGTTCTCCAGAATCACTGACTCCATCTAGTATTCTAATTTTCCCTGTGAGTGACCTTGATGTTTTGGTGTAGACAGAGACGGTGTAGATCCCCTTCTGACTGGACTCCCGCACCACGAAACCCCCCTCTTTGTCCTGGAACAAACAACAAGAAATACTTTCACTGTAACATCAAAGACACACTCTCACACTCTCACGCACGCACACACACACACACACACACACACACACACACACACACACACACACACACACACACACACACACACACACACACACACACACACACACACACACACACACACACACACACACACACACACACACAAAAACAAACAACTAACATGGCACACTCTACTTTACAGGTTTCTAAGGACACTGTTTAAACTAGAGGAAAATATTAAGCAAAAAATACAAATTCAAAAAGTGAATAAGGTGTCATGAAGGTCTCTTCAGTACTGTTATATGCATTGTACATTTTACTTAACATTTAAGTATATTAATAAAATAAGGTACGTACCTCTTGTCTCAGCAGCTGCTCAGCTTCTGTCCTGGTGATGTTCTTACAGTACCAGCTTCAGAAAGAAATTAAAAAACACGATTAATAGTTTAATAATAGTTCTATATGTCGATGTTGATAATAAAATAAAAATAAAATTAAATCTGACTCACGAGTTTGCCTCAATTCTGTTTTTCTCTGTCACATAGTTACTGGGGATGAAGCCTTTATTCCTGTAGAGATATATAAACCATTCGGAAAAATTAAACCAATTAGCTGCATGGTGCTAATGCCGCCATCTTGTGTCAACATGGCTCCACTTCAACATGCACGTTAACAAGACTAACGATTATTAACAATAGTTCATTATCTTAACGTACCCGTGTGTGTCCTGCGCTCTCCACCACAGCTGGTCCTGTTTGTGGAGGATGATGTACTCTTCTCCCTGTAGAGACAACACACTATGTTAACACACATGCATAGTATGGTTTCTGTGTGTGTGTGTGTGTGTGTGTGTGTGTGTGTGTGTGTGTGTGTGTGTGTGTGTGTGTGTGTGTGTGTGTGTGTGTGTGTGTGTGTGTAGCAGTATGGAGCAGACCACTGAGAGGAGAATACAGCGGCGTGCACAGAGACACCAGCGCGCTGCAGGGGCCCCCCTCTCATGTACAGACTACATCTGCCCCACATGTGGCAAACCATGCGGGTCGCGCATCGGCCTCCATAGCCACATGAAATGGCACCAACGAAACCCCCCATAATAACCCAGCTCAAGTGGAGCAACGTCATCATCGAATACGATGCACAGCCATAAGCAGTAAGCAGCAAGTGTGTGTGTACCTGTTTCAGTGTGAGGTCTGTGTGTGTGTGTGTGTGTGTGTGAGGTCTGTGTGTGTGTGTGTGTGTGTGTGTGAGAGAGAGAGAGAGAGAGAGCGAGACAGAGAGAGAGAGAGAGAGAGAGAGAGAGAGAGAGTGTGTGTGTGTGTGTGTGTGTGTGTGTGTGTGTGAGAGAGAGAGAGAGAGAGAGAGAGAGTGTGTGTGTGTGTGTGTGAGAGAGAGAGAGAGAGAGAGAGAGAGAGAGAGAGTGTGTGTGTGTGTGTGTGTGTGTGTGTGTGTGTGTGTGTGTGTGTGTGTGTGTGTACCTGTTTCAGTGTGAGGTCTGTTTCCTCCTTGGCGGTGAAGTCGTACATGGCGACCGTCAGCAGAGCGTCTCCGTCTCCGTCTTCATCGTCAGGAGGAGGAGGAGGAGGCTTCCTACGAGACTGGTCCGACTGACACACACACACACACACACACACACACACACACACACACACACACACACACACACACACACACACACACACCATCACACACATGACCGGTCAGACTAAGAGGAAGTGTATCAGATATAAATCTACCAATAAGTCAGTATGATGGCCTGGCTTGTAACACTAGGGCGGCCCATCTACACTACCCACCATCTCTACCATTGTGTCCTTGAGCAAGACACTTAACCCCAAACTGCTCCGGGTGTTCTGCCCCGCTGCAGACCTTTGTCTAAGTCCCAGTGTGATGATCTCCTATATGTAGAACTGCATGTGTGTGTTAGAAATGTAGGAGGGGTGAGCTCAGTGTATTGTTGATTGCCATGGGTGGCTGTGGCTCAGGTGGTAGAGCGGGTCGGCTGATGATCAAAGGGTTGGAGGTTCGATCCCCGCCTTGCCACCTGGGTCACAGTTGTTGTGTCCTTGGGCAAGACACTTCACCCACCTTGCCTCCTGTGAATGTCGATAGTTAGCCTGCTATGTGTGTGTGAATGGTAACGTGGGAAAGGTCTCCCTTGTAAAAGAGTCTCCGGTCTCAATGGGATTTACCTGTATAAATAAAAAGGTTAAAATGTGTGTGACTCACAAAATACAAAATAAAATCTTAACTTAACTGAAATCACACACACACACACACTCCCTCTCTCACCCTGTAGGCCTGCCCTGGATATCTTCTGCTCTGGAAACACAGCGATCTGCTTCCCTCCAGCTCCATGCGAGTGCTGATCTCCCTGAAATCAACACAATTATTTTTTGTTTATTTACCATTTATTAGCACAGGAGATCCCCAGCCTTTAAAGAAGTATACCAATATTTTAAAGAGCTAAAAAATGTGATTAGTGGTGATCTTTTTCCACAATAAAGCCTAAATATACCATCCTTTACGGAGCTACGAGACACCTTTGGGCTGTGGTTAGCCTGACAGCGAGTGAAAGAGTGTGGAAAGCACACATGAGAAACCCCCCTTACTTTTATGCAGTGATTGTATGAAACTTTGAAATGGATTTGACTGTGTGTGTGTGTGTGTGTGAGAGAGAGAGAGAGAGAGAGAGAGAGAGAGAGAGAGAGAGAGAGAGAGAGAGAGAGAGAGAGAGAGAGTGTGTGTGTGTGTCTCTCTCTGTATGTGTGTGTGTGTGTGTGTGTTGACTGAGGTGACGTTACCTGGTCTGAAGGGCACAGCAGCAGCAGAAGACTGAATGGATGGAGTGATCTGGAGGAACGTAAGAGTTACACACTAAATTCCTCTTATTTATCATCATTTACAACTGTCTCATCAAATCAAATCAGTTTTATTTGTATAGCCCAAAATCACAAATACATTTGTCTCAGTGGGCTTTACATTTCATACAATATGATACAATATGACACCCTGCCCTTACACCCTTAGCTCGGCTGAGAAAAAACTCCCAGTAAAAACCCTTTACCGGGAATAAAAAAAATTGAAGAAATCTCAGGGAGAGTCGACAGAGTAAGGGATCCCTCTCCCAGGACGGACATACTGAATGTCTCATCTTGATTGATTGATTGATCATGTGATTCCTTTTACCAAGCTGGGACCCACTGCACTTGAGGTTATGTGGGGAAGTATGTACTGTATGAAGAACTGATTTGGTTAAAGCTACGACGGTCTTTTAAATATTTCTGTAACAGTAAAATGTTTTCCTCTGATGATCATAAATTACATGTAACAGCAAACGAGACCATCAGTGCAAAGAATGATATTTTTATACAGTTTTTCTTAATGCCTTTGTCATGGGTATACGCTCACCCAGGAACAACAGCTGGCGTGGTAAAAACACTACTGCTTTTGTCCAAAGGGGGGCGCTAGAATGAACACACACTGAGAGTTCCTCGGAGCACCTTTAAACACAGTAGTATAGTATAGTACAGTAGTATATACTGATCTCACAGTCCCTTGTTTCCCAGGTTTGTCTGAGTTGAACTTTGTGTCGTCGTGGTTTTGGGTTGACGTTCGTTGTCAGGAAGTGGAGTTTCCTTTTCAGCAGAACTCAGTGTGTGTTTCAGTGGGCGAGTGAACTGACAGCTGAGAGTGTGGGTACGATTCTCAGAGTTTATGTTATAGATGAGTGTGTGTGTGTGTGTGTGAGAGAGAGAGAGAGAGAGAGAGAGAGAGAGTGTGTGTTTGAGTGTGTGTGTGTGAGAGAGAGAGAGAGTGTGTGTTTGAGTGTGTGTATGTGCAGTATATCTTTCCTTTTTCTTACAAACACACACACGCACGCACACACTCGCTCGCACGCACGCACGCACACACTCCCTCACACGCACACACTCACTCACTCACTCACTCACTCACTCACACACACACACACACACACACACACACACACACACACACACACACACACGCACACTCACTCACACACTACATTCATCTCAAAACATCCTGTGTGAACCTTCTCTCTGGGTAAACGGTCCCTTTGAGAGAGAAACACAAGTGAAACTGAACTGTAGCTGATAACTGTGTGTGCACTCTGCTACTTTGCAGACAGGTGCCTCCACTTCCAACCAACCCTAACCCAACAATCTCACGTCTTATACTACCTTAGGTACATTTTCTTGATATATTTACATACTGTTACATATAGGTAACATAAATGCAGGGGCCTCATTTATCAACCGTACTTACGCACAAATCTGTGCGTAAGTAGGGCGTAAGAACATTGCCACGCAAAGTATGGAATTTACCAAAATGTACTTAGACTTATGAATGTGTGTAAATGTAAGCACAACTCTGACCATGCTTACGAACATAATCTAGTGGTAGAATAGCGATATTACAAGCACAAAGCAAAGCATTTAAGAGTTTCAACGTCTGCATTAACACTAGAACCGCCAGCGTTCTCTTTATATCTATAATCGCCACGCGTCAAATCCACCCGTGCATTTCTAGGGTAATATAAAGTCATACATTTGTTTGTTTAATCATCATCTGTGTTTTGGACCTCTTGTTTTATAATCTAAGTTTATTTAAGAACAATGATCACGACTCAGTAATGAAACTGAAAGTAGATATAATATCGCCAATACATCAGTGAAAACAGACGGTCAAAACAGCGTCCAAATGAGCTAACATCCTAAATGCAATAAATAGTTATATGGCTCACTTATTTTTAGGTAAGCTCTAATTGATTATTCATTAAATGTGTCACACGTTTACATGTTTTGAAGCAGAGGATCCCTCCGATGCTCTCTGTGCGTCTCATCTGACAGCTGTGAGCTGGACGAGCCGCGGTGACTCGCCAGACTCGCCAATCACTCATTTCACTTAGTAACTCTAATGTTGTTAGGAACTTATCTTCATCTCTTATTTATTGAAAGAGGTTTATGAATGACTGCACGTAAAGTTGTCAGATCGCGGACCCCAAACAATGCCGTTGCCTTACAACTTGCTCGAAAATATCACATTTTCCCATGCAGCAAGCTTTATTTTGTTTTAATGCCTGCACTAAGTGAGCCAACAAAATATGTTTTGCTTTGATTCAACCTCGTTTACAAGGGTTTCCATTTATGTGTTGGAGAAGTTTGTTTTCGTTGCCCTCTTTCCCATTGTGGCGGAGAGGGGTAAAACACATTCACATGGTTGATAAAGGGATGTGTTGTGACCATATATGGTTAATTGGAGGCGTTACTGAATGCAAATGGTCTGATCGTGAACGAGCATGGTACTTAAGAACATGTGGGATTTATCAAGATTTATGACTTACTGGTGTGCGTACGATAGGCCAGCGCACGTTTGATAAATACCGATTTTTTTGTACTTAAGCACATACTAAATTTCATTCGTAAGAGTGAATTTAGAACCTTTTCTACGCATTGTTGATAAATGAGGCCCCAGGACTTTACTTGTGAATTTTAACAGTTTAGTATTTGTACTTTTTTTAAAACATGTTTTTTAACCTTTATTTCTACAGGTAAATCCCATTGAGACCGGAGACTATTTTACAAGGGAGACCTGTTCCCATTCCCACGTTACCATTCACACACACATTCATACACCGATAGCAGGTATATGTTTACTTAAGTTAAGGATCTTATGACTCCTACACCACTGCTTAAGGTCTACGTAGTGCATTGTTGAGCATTATACATTACGAGCTAAATATTCTTGATACTTAAAGGTGTAGTCAGTGATTCTGGAGAACGCTTGTTGTCAGAATCACTTTTTTTTAATCAAAATCAGTGAGTATCTCTACACGATCCACTGTCTGTCTGTACTGTGTGCGCCCTGAACAAAAACAGTGTTAATACTTAGCCTAGGCTCTGTAAACTGGTATGTAAACACAGGGGGGCCACCGTAGCTAGAAACATACGTGTTTACAGAGCCTAGGCTAATAATGTTCCCAAAAGAACACATCATACCCTCGTTTACAAAATGTTTCTTTTCTAAATCCTCGTTTGTCAGATTTAGTTTGATAATAATAAGTTTATGTATATTTGACCTTTCAAAAACAAATGTACAAAGTGCTTAACAAATAGTAAAACAAATAGTAAAAAGTGATTCTAAATCTAAACTTAAAACAAATATATAATCAACTACATAGATAAAAAACATGTAAATATAGAACAGCAAAGGCAATGGTGAGTAAAAAGCGTAAAAAAGTTAGATAAAAGTGAGTCTTAAGGAGATATTTACAAGAGGATACTGGCTGTGTGTCTTATGTGTGCCGGTAGGCTACCCAATAATAATAGAAATAATAATAGTAGGCCTATGTTTATTTAATATACAGCGCTTTTCAAGGTACACAAAGACACTTTACAATTACAATTAGTACACAAGCAAATTAGGCACAGGTGCAGCAATGAAGCCAACGCACAATACACAAAATCAAAGACAAGTGTATTGAAAGAAAGGGAAACAAAACTTACTTGATTGTATCATGGTCGCGTGAATACACCTCTCCTGCTTTAAAGGGTCCACAGTTATTCCTTATGGCGGTCGGTTCAATGCATTGACGAAGGCTTATGTGACGCAACTAACTTTGAGGTAAAGACAGAGTGAAAAGGAAGAGAGAGAGAGAGATAGAGAGAGAGAGAAAGAGAGGGAGGGAGAGAGAGAGACAAAGAGAGATAGAGAGAGAGACAGAGAGAGAGAGAGAGAGAGAGAGAGAGGGAGAGAGAGAGAGAGAGAGAGAGAGAGAGAGAGAGAGAGAGGCAGGTGGGTGGAGGAAGTTGAGGTGTATATATATGTAGAATTACCGACAACGTAGAGACCGAAAACAATACACGTGGGATTGACTCAATAAGATTTTTTGGGTGATATTTTTTCATGTTCACCGACTTTGATACTGATAAAGTTTGATTTAAAAACATTTTATATATTATTTTAATGTGGAGAAGGTGTGCAAGGAGAAAAGAAAGAGAGAGAGAGGGAGAGAGAGAGAGAGAAAGAAAGAGAGAGAGAGACATTGACACTTTGAAAGGCAGGAAGTGAAAAAATGACGTAAATCAAAACCACAAAGCAGCATCCGTCTCTGTGAAAAAACTCCAGAAAGAACTCAAACACACACAAACTCACTCACGCACACACACACACACACACACACACACACACACACACACACACACACACACACACACACTCTCTCACTCACACACACACACACACACACACACACACACACATAGAGCATACTGTTTTACAGTAAACTCCTGCAGAAAGGTTATAGTTTTATAATTCACGCAGAATCTAAACTTAACCATTGTGATAGTTTACACCGCGGAGAAAAACGTGTAATCAGTTTGGCACACTTGGAAAACGCATTTGCTAGAAGAAGTATAAATGTATTTCAAAATATGTCATTCAAAAACAGTGTTCAAGCATTCAGGAAAAACTATAACGGGATAACATCAAATTCAATTAGACCCATAGGGAGAGAGACAGAGAGAGAGAGACACACACAAAGCCACAAACACACACACACACACATAGAGAGAGACAGAGAGAGAGATAAGAGATATGGTTAATATAATTTATACATAGTTAATTAATGTTAAAGACCTACTTCAGCAGTGGAAACATGAAGGTGTATTGAACTCTGAGATCCTATGTAGTATAAATGTGTAAACATTTTAGAAATCGGTTCATCCTAGCCTGAGAAAAGGCAGAAAGAGTGTTTTATCATGGTCTCACTGTCTAACCCTACATTTTACCATGTATGACATCACACATGGTCAAATGTAGGGCTAGGATTAACAGGACAGCTGGGCCAAGGGAAGACTGAGGGAAGAAAAACCTCATTCATTATATTATAATAGTGATTTTATAATGATAGAATGCTGGTTCCATATGGGTGAAGTATTCATTTAATATCCTCCAAGCGTTTAGTACGAGTTAAAGTAATCTGAACAAGTGAAGCAATAAATGTTGAAGTGATGAAATCTGTTAGTGAAGGAAGTGAAACTAAAGAAAAGGGAATTTTCTCTGAATTATGAGTCAGAGAAAAGAGTTGGTCGGTTGTCAAGCTGGTCGAGACTCAATTAAAAGGTTTCATATTAATCTTTCAGTTTCAGTGTCTACACATTCAAACACACACAAACATTCAAACACACACACACACACACACACACACACACACACACACAACACACACACGTCCAAATATCCTTTCCACTTCCACTATGTCCCAACAGATATATATGCCATAACCCCCCTAACTTACATTTTCAAAAACATACTTGATTTGTTCCACAAATGATCCAAAATGTCCTCAAACTTTTCTCACACACACACACAGCAGTTTCAGTTATCCATTATTTTCCAGCGCTGCTATTGGATATTGGACTGATTTGACTCAAATTAAAATGATCTCATACACCACCACTGACCTCCTTCTCTCTCTCTCACACACACACACGCACACCCCTACACATTGCGGGTTTTTACGAGGAAGTGTGTGTGTGTGTTTTGCATTTCCTGAATCCCGCCCCTCTGATTGACAGCGACGTGGGAAACGAAACAAACGAACACACCGACACACACACACCGACACACAAACTCACACTAAAGAACTAATAATGGACTTAACACTTTGAGAATGACGCGCACAGGTAAATATTGACTTTTCTTGGTTCAAAATTCACTTTATTTCACACGCAAACTGTTCAGCTGTCTGTCTGTCGCCAATCCGCAGACCGTGAAACATTTGTTAAACTGTCTCGCTGCTCTACTTCTCTAACCGGCTTTTAAAATGAGTATTTGTCTTATGGAACACAGAAAAAGGCAGAATTTATTATACGGTATTCTTACATTATTACGTGTTATAGTGACGCATAGGGGCTGGAGACATACACACCGTAAAGTTCCTTAAACGCGAACACAAACCCTGTGAACCCTTAGTCACACACACACACACACACACACACACACACACACACACACACACACACACACACACACACACACACACACACACACACACACACACACACACACACACACACACACACACACACACACACACAGTTATTACAGTTTGTATTGACGTTAAATCACCTTTGAACAGGTGCGCGTGTAGCTTTTCGCTTCCGTATGATGCCTTCAGGTTCAGTGGGAAATTTGGACAATGCAACAAAAAGTTTATAACTATAGCACAATGCAGACACAAGGCCATTCATAGTGATTTACAGTCAGGGCCCATAGAAATACATTACACATAAGACATGAGAAAATATTTAGTAATTGTATCTAAGAGGAAAAGGCAAAAACAGGCAAAATAATTGTTCTTTTTTATATAAAGAAATTGCACCGAAAATAAAATAAAAAGTTACATTTTCATGTAAAAAGGCTGATGTTAGAAGTACTTTTTTTGGAAGTAAATCAAGTCAAAAAGAGATTTATTAACAATAACTTTTTTATTAATGCAACGTGTACACTTGCAGAAACACACAGAGACACAAACACACACACACACACACACACACACAGAAGGACGTAGCTATTGACAAATCAAGGAGTAAGTTCCAGAGAAATGTTCTGTCTGTTTCCACAGTAATGACACAGAGCTGGTTGGAGCAGTTTATTTAGTATCAGTGCATATGGTTGAGAAATGTCTTCATCTCTTGTGGGACTGGTTATGTTAATAAGTTTATTTATTTAAAAGGGACATTGCATATTAATAGACATTTACATGTAAATATACAGGATTGTAGCAAGTGCTAATTTGCATCCTTTGTCCCTTGATTGGTCGACACCAATCACATAAAACAAACATACGCGTGTACTCATAAATAAAAACAGACAATCTAAAAGAAAAAAAAAAAAAAAAAACATGCAACCGACAGAACAAGTGAGTAAAAACAATTATTCAAATAATGTTTAAAAAAAAAAAAAAAAAAAAAAAAAAAAAAAAAAATCTATCACAGCAAAGTAGTGTTAATAGTACACAGCCTAGGCTCTGTAAACTGGTGTGTTGTTAGCTACGGTGGACCCCTTTGTTAACATACAAGTTTACAGAGCCTAGGCTGTGTATTGACACACACAGTACAGACAGGTAGCGGATCATGAGGAGAAATTCACCGATTTTGATTTGTTAAAAAAAAAGTGATTTTGTCAACAAGCGTTCTCCAGAATCACTGACTCCAACTTTACAATGTGTCTATAGTTGAAACTGTGTGTATTTTTCTTCAACTCTGTCTCTCCAAATCTGTCTAATGAAGAAAAAATGCTGAAAAATAAAACAAATAAATAATAATAATCTAATAAAATAAATAAATAATAATAATCTAATAAAATAAATAAATAATAATAATCTAATAAAATAAATAAATAAATAATAATAATCTAATAAAAAATAATAATAATAATAATCTAATAAAATAAATAAATAATAATCTAATAAAATAAAAAATGCAACAAAAAAATCTTTAAAAACAATTAAAAACTGTGCGTGTTTTCCCTCAGCTCAGCCGGCCACGGCCTTCTGATATCGACCAATGGGGTGAGGGCTTGGGGGCGGGACTAAGATGAGTGCCGAGCTGCTATTGGAGGAGACGCTCATCAAGCGTTCGCAGCAGAAGAAGAGAACGTCTCCGCTGAACTACAAGGAGAGACTGTTCCTCCTCACAAAGAGCCGGCTCACATACTACGACGGGAAAGCTGAGGTGACGTTTATTTATTGCATTTTTACATTTTCTTTTACAACACACACACACACAAACAAACAAATACAAAAAAAACAAATTAAAAATTATTACAAATTAAATACAATTACAAAATATTTTCTCATGTCTTATGTGTAATGTATTTCTATGGGCCCTGGCTGTAAATCACAAACAAACAAACACCTGCACCGTCACAACATACAACAAATATGTATACAAAAAAAAATGTTTTTTTTTATATAAAAAATTACAAAAAAAATTATACATATTTTTTTTAAATAACAAAAAAAAGGGCAAATCTATCCCATGTTACCGTTCGCCATTCTACTTATGTAAGGCTCCCAGGGCTCGTCAAAGTCCCGCAGAGGTTACATTTTATCTGTTTCTGCATGTCATTCCCCTCCCTGACCCATTTCATCTCTGTCTCCACAAAAACTGTCTAATAAAGAAAAAATGCCCAAAAATAATCTGAAAAAACACGTTTGTTTTGCGTCAACAGAAGAAGTTCCGCAGAGGGTCGATCGAGCTCAGTCAGGTCCGGTGTGTCGAGATCGTGAAGAACGGAGGAGGAATCATCCCCTGCCAGAACAAATACCCATTCCAGGTACTAAACCATATTCAAGCATAGATTATCACAGCTTTATCCAGTGTTCATACACAGCCTAGGCTCTGTAAACTGGTGTGCTGCTAGCTACGGTGGGCCCCCTTTGTTAACATACCCTTTGTTTAAATACCTGTTTACAGAGCCTAGGCTGTTTATTAACACTGTATTTTTTTCCCAGGGCACAAACAGTACAGAAAGGTAGCAGATAATGAGGATTTAGACAAAAAGAGATTTTGACAAGCGTTCCATGGAATCGTAAAATGGCCCCCCTTTGTCCAAACACCGATTTACAGAGACTACGCTGTGAAGACACACAAGGCCTCTTTAAACTGAAATATGCTGCAGATATTCTGTGCTTCACATTACATTCAAACTAATTCAGTTTTAATAATGTATTTGTGTTCACTGTGATATTGACAACAAGCGTTCCCGGGATTGTACAATGGACCCCCTTTGTCTTAATATCGATTTATTACTGATGTATTTTGTGTTTGTGTCCAGATTGTTTACGACACCAACATCCTGTACGTGTTCGCTCCGAGCCACGACCGGAGAAGTCTCTGGGTCCAGAGCATCAAAGAAGGTCGGTCTCCACTTTACAAGGTTAAAAAAATATATATTCTAGATTCATTACGCAAACTGAAATATGTCAGTAAAATAAGGAACTTTTCATTGTTATTATAGTATTTTATACATATCTGAAAATATTAGAAATATCAATCAAAAGTTAATTTGTTTGTTTGTGTAATGAATCTAAAATACATATAAAAATTTTACTTTTCAAATGAACTTTCATCATTACATTTTTTAGATGCACCTGTACACTACACTACTCTAGTACACTATTTTGCTTAAAGGTGCTCCGAAGAACTTTCAGTGTTTGTTAATTCTAGCGTCCCCTTTAGACAAAAGCGGAAGTGTTTTTACCACGCCAACTGTTGTTCCTGGGTGAGCGTATACCCATGACAAAGGCATTAAGAAAACAACTATATAAAAACAGAATTCTTTCTTTGCACTGATGGTCTCGTTTGCTGTTACATGTCATTTATGATCATCAGAGGAAAAAATTAGACTGTTTCAGAAATATTTAAAAGTTCCTTGTAGCACCTTTAAATTCAAATACATTAAAATGATTCATATTGTATAGTGCTTGATGTGCGGTAAAACAGCCTTTTGTCATCTTGTGAAAAAGGTTTAATTTATAACAGCATGGGATATAATCGCAAGTTGTATATTTTAAAGTTCCTCGTAGCACCTTTTAAAAGAAACAGCAGAGGAGGTTTTTCTCACAGTTCCTGAACTGTTTTGCAAAGATGTTTTCACACCTTAAAACCACATTTTCACACATCGGGTCAAGTTTCCGACGCAGCCCTGCCCCCCCCCTCTCTTTCCACTGCTGCTGTTCTGTATATGTGTGTACATGTGTACGTGTGTGTGTGTGTGTGTGTGTGTGTGTGTGTGTGTGTGTGTGTGTGTGCGTGTGTGGGTGTACATGTGTCTGTATGTGACGCTTTACCTGAGAACTGTACAACGCTTTCACTACAAAAAAAAATCACATTTCTATTTATACTCTGGACTGTGCAGTACTTCAAAAGTCAAAAGTCATAGTCAGCTCTATTGTCAATTTCTTCATTTTGTTCCAGACACACACACACACACACACACACACACACACACAGAGGAATCAAAAATTACGTTTCTCTCTGACCCACGGTGCAATAAGTACAAAAGGATCACATGAGATAAGATGAAATAAGTAATATACAATAAATACATTCTACATAGTGCAAAAGGTAACGCAAAACAAAACAGCATAGAAAAGTAAATAAATCGAAATGTGCAATATGTGTGTTGTCTGCACCAACATACAAAAGCAAATTATCTTTATGTGGAAACAAACTTGACAAAGAACTTTTTTTCTGATTCTGTGAGGTTGTGGTTAGGGCCCACACACACACACACACACACACACACACACACACACACACACAACACACACACACACACACACACACACACACACACACACACACACACACACACACACACACAGCGGTAAATAGGTCAAATGCTGCTTTACTGTTTGGTTAAGTTAAAATTTAGCCATTGAGATTTAACCAGCTCACTGTAGAGCAGCACTTTTCAGTTTAAGGGAGGGAAGGAACCTTTACGTATGATAGTCAAATCGGGGGATGATAGGCTCACGTGCATGTTTGTAAAACGGGTAGACGTTAAAGGTGCTCCGAGGAACTCTGTGTGTGTTCATTCTAGCGCCCCCTTTGGACAGAAGCAGTAGTGTTTTTACTACGCCAGCTGTTGTTCCTGGGTGAGCGTATACCCATGACAAAGGCATAAAGAAAAAACTATATAAAAACAGAATTCTTTGCACTGATGGTCTCGTTTGCTGTTACATGTCATTCATGATCATCAGAGGAAAAATTAAACTGTTTCAGAAATATTTAAAAGTTCCTCGTGGCTTCTTAAATTAACACACTGTTAACTCCTGTGCACTTTGTGTCCACCTTGCCTACACCTCAACCAACCTGTAAGAGCCATTTGTGGGTATCTATATGTTGTCATGTCATGTGTTGTCCACCTGGTGTCGCTGCCCTATTGCCTGGGGCACAGGTATAAAAGGTGTGTCACTTGATTGTTTGTTTGTTGTTTGACCCCGGAAGGGCTCACGGTTTTTGACCGCTAGAAGCTGACAGTTGTTATCACTGAGGAACTAACGAACGTATTCCGTAATATACATTATAAATGTCTATGTATTCCGTAGTCACATGTACCGTAATTGGTGTCAAAATAAACGGTCTGCACCGGAGATGATCGCTTGGTTCAGTCATTGTTTTAACAACCACAACTAGGCTACAAACATTGAGACACACAGCGCGTCAACAAGTCACCCGGGAGTCAAGCCACACGGAGCACACTTCACACACATTGGATGTGGCTCCTATATTTGTCAAAAACCTGCCGTTTATTCAAAACTAGCCGTTGGATCTGCAGAAAACCCTCGGCAAGTAAGTGAAATACTACAGAGGCGGCACAAGGACTTGGAAAGCTACCGGTAGCTTAGCGCAGCAGCGGCTATTGTACCTTTTTGGAGGACGTTTTCGGGCTGCGGATGGACCGGGAAGCTGTTGGGATTTCGGTGGAGGGTGTCTGGAGGCTGCGGGATTTCGAGGAGAGTCGCCGGAGGGAGCTGTCGGGGCTGCAGCTACATCATCGGGTCTAACCAGGGGCTACGGTGTTAACGCTGGAGGCTACGGCTGTGGAGGACATCGTACGCAAGCTACTGGACGGCGCACACCGCAACATTCAAGGGCAGGTACGTGTAGCGCTACACTGGCCATTTAAAATGTGTGCACACATGCCCGGGCCCTAAATCCAATGCATTGGTGACAACTGACGTGACGGTAGACTTTGCATTGACTTGACTTTTGTGTGTCGCGAACTATTGAACTGATTTGTGACTGTTGGTCATCATGGAGGGAAACGCAGCATCGGACATTGTAAATGGGACTGGCAAAATGCCAACTGCTAAAAAAGCAAGTAGCACTACTGGTGGTGCTGAGGCACTGCCACTAAAGAGGGTGGTTAAATTTACAGCAAAGGCGCTTGTTGGTAAATTAGACAGTTTACAAAAGGAAAGAGTAAACAAACTAAATCAAGCAGGTGTGATAAGAAAAACAATGCAAGGTTTAATGTTTAACAATGATGAAACTGAGGTAAAAAATGCTCTTGACAGACTGATAAAGGTGTGTAATGAGGCTAAATTCAGCCATGATTCCTTGTTGACCCTTTTGCCAGCTGAAGAAAAAGCAAAGCATGAAACCTGGTTTGAAGCAAAAATGCTGTCAAATAATGCATCTATTGCTGAGGCTAAACAGTGGGGGTTACGCAATGGTCATTTCGATTTACATTCTGGTCACGGGGAGGATGATGTCTGTCCTGATGACAGTATTTCTAATGTGGGTAGCAAACACTCAGGTCAAAAGAGCCACTGCAGTGGTACGTCAAGCACTGCATCCACTGGCCGTATGATAGCCGAGGCCGAGACAGCTGCACTTCTTGCTCGCCAAGCTGTCCTCAAAGAAAAACATGCTTTGGAGGAACAGCAACAACAGCTCAAAAGCAAGATGGAGGAGCAGCAACAACAGCTCAAAAGCAAAATGGAGGAGCAGCAACAACAGCTCAAAAGCAAAATGGAGGAACAGCAACAACAGCTCAAAGCCAAGATGGAGGAGCTTGACCTGGAGTCCGACCTTGCTGCATCTAATGCAAAGTTGGCAGTACTGCAGGCATGGGAAACAAAAGGTTCTTCTTCTAAAGGCTCAGATGGAATGAATTCATATTTTGTAAAGGGAAAAGGGAAAGAGGACTCTGTCATTGTCCTAAATCCCATGGCGAAGGAGTATACGCCTACATGCAGGCCTGTGCAACAAATTCATTGGGCACAATCATCAGTACCACCCGACAAATCAACAGCAATGGACGTGCGGCCAAAACAACCTGTGCAATTGTTAGGAAACATCATGGCAACATCACAGCATGCACAGCGCCAGCCTACAGTTGCTCAGTCAAATAACGAACCAAAACAATATGGTAGTCATCCAAATCCGTCCGACGACATAATTCATATCATGCACAAGCAAAATGAAATAACTGCTGCTCTGGTGCAACAACAGCACTACTTGTCTCTACCACCGAGAGATATTCCCACCTTTGAAGGACACCCTCTCACATACAGGTCATTCATAAAGGCATTCGAGCAAGGAGTTGAAGGAAAGGCAAGCAAAGCCGATTGCCTATACTACCTGGAGCAATATACCAGAGGACAGCCGCGAGAGTTGGTGCGTAGCTGCCAGCATATGGATCCTGAGAGTGGCTATGGAGTGGCAAAGGGTCTCCTACAAGAACATTTTGGCAACCACTATACAATTGCAACAGCTTATATGGGGAAAGCTTTGGCCTGGGAGTCAATTAGAGCTGAAGATGTGGACGCGCTCCAAGCCTATGCATTGTTTTTGCGTGGTTGCTGCAACGCTATGGAGGAGCTCCAGTACTTACAGGAACTCGACATGCCAGTTAACATGAGGGCCATTATTTCCAAGCTACCATTTAGGACGAGAGACCAGTGGAGAGCCAGAGCTCATGACATTATGGAAAGAACAAACGACAGAGCACACATCAAGGACCTAGTGTCGTTTGTTGAACGCCATGTCAGAATTCTGTCAGACCCATTGTTTGGCAACATACAGGACCCCGGGTTTGGAGCTGCAGGGCCAAGGACTTTCAACAGGTTTACTGCACAGCCCAGGAACAGAGCTAAGGAAAGTATTGTTGCCTCCACCATAGCTTCTACAAACTTCACTGAACGAATCAAAGAACAAACAGAAATGGAGGAAGCTGGATGCCTCTACTGTGCTCGTGGGCATTCATTGGACGAGTGTAAGGAGCTCACTGGAAAAGGACACAAAGAAAAAATTAATTTTTTGCGTGAGAAGCGAGTTTGTTTTGCATGTTTATGCGTGGGTCACATGAGCCGTGACTGTGAGAGGCGCATGAAATGTAACATCTGTGGTCAAACTCACCCTACCTTGCTTCATATAGAAAGGCAACCAACTCAGCACCAGCAAGAGGAACCTGCCAATGAACAGCCTGCTGTAGTCACAACATGTGGACTTACAGGGGCCGGTAAGGTCCAGTCTGCTCTGTCTATTCTTCCTGTAAAGGTGAAGGCTTCTAATGGAAATCATATAATTACAACATATGCGTTCCTTGATCCTGGCAGCTCAGGCACATTCTGCTCTGAACACCTAGCGAAGAAGCTGAATGCTGCAGGTAAAAGAACCAGCTTTCTACTAAGAACAATGGGTCAAGAAAGAGTTGAAACTGCTTACTCTGTGGCTGGTCTAGAGATTGCTGCTCTCGACAGCAGTGATTTCTTTGCGCTGCCAGACGTTCTCATACAGGAGAAGATGCCAGTGACTGCTGACGACAGAGTGACACAGGAAGATCTGTCTAAGTGGCCATACTTAGCAGAGGTTAACATCCAAAGTATTGAGGCAAACGTCGACCTATTGATTGGAACCAATGCTCCCAGGTTACTGGAACCCAGGGAGGTCGTCAGCAGCTGTGGGAATGGCCCGTATGCTACCAGGACGGTGATGGGATGGTCAGTGAGTGGTCCACTGAATGGAAACAGTGGCACCATGGAGGCAGAGTTCTCCTCTGCTCTGGTGAATAGGATCGAAGCGAATAAACTGGAGGAAACGCTTCAGTCTGACCATGCAAATGGAGACGGAACCATCCAACTGCTCCAAGGTGAAGAATATTCTACCACCAAAGAACACAAACTCCAGCTGTACCAAAGGGCTTGTGAAGACCTTGAAGCTAGAGAGAGAATCCGATGGAGAACAGGTATTCTCAATGGGGAAAGGCTTAGCTCACATCACTTTGCTGGAGGAAGCTCCCACTCATGAAACCATAGTTCAGCAGGAACACTATCACAAAGAGACAGAAACTGTCTATTAAAGGTAGCCAAAGAGGTATGTTAATGCAGTAATGCATAATGCATAATGGCTCTTTGTTTATTTAGTTTGAATTGTTAGTTCCATCCGTCACTAGCAATTAGGGGCCGGAATGTAAGAGCCATTTGTGGGTATCTATATGTTGTCATGTCATGTGTTGTCCACCTGGTGTCACTGCCCTATTGCCTGGGGCACAGGTATAAAAGGTGTGTCACTTGATTGTTTGTTTGTTGTTTGACCCCGGAAGGGCTCACGGTTTTTGACCGCTAGAAGCTGACAGTTGTTATCACTGAGGAACTAACGAACGTATTCCGTAATATACATTATAAATGTCTATGTATTCCGTAGTCACATGTACCGTAATTGGTGTCAAAATAAACGGTCTGCACCGGAGATGATCGCTTGGTTCAGTCATTGTTTTAACAACCACAACTAGGCTACAAACATTGAGACACACAGCGCGTCAACAAGTCACCCGGGAGTCAAGCCACACGGAGCACACTTCACACACATTGGATGTGGCTCCTATACAACCCTTACAATATATATTTTTTAAGACTTTTTATTCATTATTGCTGTATAATTATTTGTTGTGCTAAAACGTAGCCATTCAGACAGACGGCTAAAACCTTATTTTCTTGTCCACAGAGATCAAAGAGAACTCGGTGGTGTCGACCAAGTTTCACCCTCAGTTCTGGCAGGAAGGTCTGTGGCTCTGCTGTCGCCAGGTGGAGAAACAGGCGCGGGGCTGCGAGGAGTACAACCTGTTCGGAGACAGTAGGATATATACTTAAAGCATTAATATATATTAATATATGGCTGATAATTCATATGGTAAGATAACTACTTGCATACAGCTCCGGAAAAAATTAAGAGACAAGTCTGAATTTTTCTTAATCTTCATCTCTACATTAATTATAAAAAATGGCATGTTGCTAGCTACGGTGGACTCCCTTTATTTACCTACCTTTTGATACTGACCAGTTTACAGAGCCTAGGCTGTGTAATAACACTGGATTTTTAGTCAGCGCACACACAGAACATACAGGTAGATCGTGAGGAGATATTCACTGATTTTGACAAGTGATTTTGACATATTTTAGTTGTAAAAATACTACGCGTTGGTCCTTTAACTTGCATCATTTTTTGCAGTGTAGCATTTGAAACACTTGATTCGCCAAGTGTAAAAGAACAAACAGGAACTCACGTGGTAATGTTATATTTAAACTATAGGATGATTCAATCATTCAGACTATTTTTGCAAAATGCTTCAACAAGCACGAAACACTTCAGTTCTGGATCTCAGGTCATAGTAAAAAAAACTGCAGAAATTGTGTAAGTTAAAGGTGCACTGTGTATCTTTGGGTGTGTCAGAGAAGTGAACATTTTTGTAAGGTATATTATCATAACAGATAACAGAAAAGTTACTGTTTCACTGTTGTTGTTTACAGCAGCAGGGCCCACAGTTTGGTTTACAAACATGTTCTAGTCTTAACGTTTGGTTCCAGGTTCCTCAAAATAAGATTTAATTTATGATGATAGAATTATTCAACACTAAGAATTACATGTAGAGAAAATATGTTTAGTAAACTATCTGCAGGCTCTGTGAATGTAAACAAATCCCCCTCCTCTGAAACTACACAGTGCACCTTAAAAAAAAAAAAAATGTTGAGTCGTTTTGGTTGGGTAACAGTTTCTGTTCCTGTTTTTGTAGTTTCCAGAAAACCTTTACCCCCGATTCCTGGAGAGGAGCGTAAAAATGAAAGGGTAACCATGCAACACACACACACACATTTCTTAATACAAATTGTAGTTGCTTTAATGTCAGTAATCAACTGGCAAAGTGTCATGATGATATATAACACATACTGACACACACTCTCACTGACTGACTGACAGACAGACAGACAGACACACACACACACACGCACACACGCACACACTAACCTATCCTCCATTGCAGCGGCGGCCGGCCCCTCCCCTCCCCTCTGGAGATGAAGAGGAAGAGGAGGATGACTGTGTTGTGGCGCTGTTTGACTTCCCGGGCGCAGAGTCACATGACCTGAGTCTGGTGAAAGGCTGCGAGTACGTCATCCTGGAACGCTGCGACGTCAACTGGTACAAGGCTCGCAACAAGTACGGGTAAGAACGGCACAGCGGATATATTCATTCATTTGGATGGATGGATGGATGGATGGATGGATAGATGGATAGATAGATAGACAGACGGAAACTCTCTCACACACACACTAACATATCCAACCAAGGCTCGCAACAAGTACGGGTAAGAAGAAGTTTATCTCCCATGTCACTCAGGTGGTCCATATAAAATACATACAAAACACAGACGACACGGGGGGCGCCTTTAGCTCAGTTGGTAAGGCGTCCCCCTCCCGAGCCGGGCCCAGCAGCAGACCCGGGTTCGATTCCCACCCGCGGTCGTTCTCTGCATGTCACTCCCCTCTCTGCCCCATTTCACCTCTGTCTCTCTGCACTATCAATAAAGCATTAAAAAAAATGCCCCAAAAATATCTTAAAAAAAAAAAAAAAAAAAAACAGACAACACAAAACAAACAAACGCAACAAGTACGGGTAAGAACAGCACAGCGGATATATTCATTCATTTATTTGTAACCATAGCAGGGAAATGTAGTTTTTTTTTTTTTTTTATAATTTTTGGGCATTTTCAAGCTTTATTAGACAGTACAGAGTTGAAATGGGGAGACAGAGAGAGAGAGAGAGAGGGGGGGGGGGGGGGGATGAGTAAAGGTCCACGGGTCGAAATTTGAACACGCGACCACTGCAACAAAGGCCGGAGCCAATATGGTACACGCTCTATCCACTACACCACCGGAGCGTATGGGGACACCAGTTTGTTAACGCTGCCATACTGAGAAATACAGAGAAAGTTTTGTGGAGCTGATAAAAGGCTTAATCAACTTTGTGTCAACAATTTTTTTGTAATTATCATATATAAAATAATAATATTTCTACCATTTTTGTCTTGGTGTGTTTTCCAGGGAGGAAGGCTACATCCCAAGTAACTACGTAACAGAGAAGAAATCTGGAAACCTGGTGCAGTTTGTGTGAGTTTGTTAATCATTAACTGTCTCAATAAAGTTACAGCATTTTGAACGGAAGATAACGGCTGAATCTAAATGTCTAGACTTGTTTACTTACAGACTTTATAGGTGAAAAAAGGTTCTTAAAAAACAATTGATCAAATCTACCATTGGCCCAAAGCACATTTAGGACAAGTCTAGCTACCAATAAGTTACATACACACACTTTATAATGTGATTTCACTTTATTTGAGCATGGACAATGCACCAAAAGAAAAAAAAAACATTAACATTGTTCAAGGCAAGGAGAGATTTTTATGTAATAGCACAAATTGAAATTATTATTTTTGTCTTTATCACAGATTGTTGACGTGGCAGTTTTAGGATTTAGCCAATTTTTTTAATTTTGCGAAATGTTTTGAAGCTTTTGGACGAATTGAAAGAACAAAATAAGTTGATAACAGAACCATTAAGATATAATTGATTTAAATGTGTTTGTCTGTTTGTTTGTTGTAGTTGGTTCAGTAAACAAGTCAACAGGAACAAAGCAGAGGAGCTGCTGAGGAAAGAGGTGAGCCTTCTCTGATGACTATAATCAAGTCCAGTCTGAAGTCTGATCATTATACTGTGATCATAAAAACAGTCGAGATCACAAAATAATACAATGTGGTTTCTGATTTTTTTTTAATTAAGTAACAATGTCTTGATATAACAAAAGCTTCACAATGACAAATCTATCCATGTATTTGCCTATTTGTCTATATTTTTAATTCATTTATTATATATATATATATTTATTTTTTATATACAATACATTTTTTTTAAACAGAAAATGATGTTTGGATGTTAAATATAATGTACAGATATTTCGATCCCAAAAATAATTTGTCAATAAAATCTTATTTCGCCTCTGTGTCGCCCCTGTAGGACAAAGAAGGATCTTTCATTGTGAGAGACTCCAGTACTCCCGGAGCGTACACCGTCTCTCTCTACGCCAAGTCTGCAGCAGGGTAAATACTGTGTTTACAGCTTTATAGCCTCGAGAAACCTGGTCTAAAATAGTGACAATCAATATATATATATGATAATTCACACTGATAAATAGCTGTGTTAACCAGAGGAGAGAGCGAGAGAGATCCCCCAAACTTAAATGAGAATATCTTTTCATTTGGATTGATGAATATGCCTCTATTACTCTTTTCAGATGCTTTACTATCATGAAACTAACTCCCCAAATGATATAATTCGAAGGATTTTGGTTTACAGTACAGCGACTTTAAGGCTTGAACGAGCTGGATGTAAGTGTGATTGTTGAAATCTTCCTGTGTGTGTTTGTAGGGAAGGAGCTGCAGTTATAAAACATTACCACATCAAGGAGACCCAGGGCTCGTATCCTCAGTTCTACCTGGCTGAGAAACACCTGTTCAGCTCCATACCAGACCTCATAGAGTACCACAAACACAACGCAGCAGGTAAACAACACATCTGTCTGTCTGTCTGTCTGTCTGTCTATCTATCTATCTATCTATCTATCTGTCTATCTATCTATCTATCTATCTATCTATCTATCTATCTATCTATCTATCTATCTATCTATCTATCTATCTATCTATCTGTCTGTCTGTCTGTCTGTCTATCCATCCATCCATCCATCCATCCATCCATCCATCCATCCATCCATCCATCCATCATTTATAAAACTCAGCGCAGCTCATAGTGACTTTTAGTTTCATGTTGGCCGTGAACTTAGTCATATATGAATCAACAATTTCAAAAGCTCATTTTATAGAATTGTATTTTAGAACGTGTGACGTGTGAAGAAAGAGATCTAAGCCAAAGTTCGAATCAGAAATGTTCTAACGGGAAGTCCAATGTATTTTAGAATCGTGTGACGTGTGGAAATAGGTTCTAATGCAACTTTCGAATCTGGGATTTTCAAATGGTCGACCAACTGACATGACATGGGGTTGACAGACATTCCTAATTCCTTTCATATACATATTAGCATTCAGTTTACCCCCCAAATAACATAGTTACAAGGATTTAGTGAATTTGGGTTGCCAGGGCCTTTAAATCTACTTCCATTCATAACTCTTCCATACATATCTCTCCCTTTGTCCTGCTGTATCTCAGGGCTCGTTGCCAGGTTACGGTATCCTGTAGGAAAACAGGACAAATCTGCTCCGTCCACCGCCGGTTTCAGCTACGGTGAGTCCTCACACACACACACACACACACACACACACACACACACACACACACACACACACACACACAGCCCCCCCTTCCTTCATAGTAACACCCAAGCTCCCACCACAGCGAGTTCTACAAGCACCCAATGTGAAATGGGGCAAAGAGGGGAGTGACATGCAGAGAACGACCGCGGGCTGGAATCAAACCCGGGTCCGCTGCTGACCGAGGCCCATGGGGAGGACGCCCTACCAACTGAGCTAAGGGCGCCCCCACCCATGGCATTTCTAAATAGGCCGTTTTCACAGCATTATTAAACCTATTTACGGACTGGTCCAAAAAATAAAATCCTTCTCCTTCTGTTGGCCCGTTTACAGAGCCTAGGCTGTGTGTTAACCCTGTGTATTAACCCTGTGCCCCCCCCCCCTATAGAGAAGTGGGAGATTGACCCCACTGAGCTGACCTTCATGAAGGAGCTGGGCAGCGGGCAGTTCGGTCTGGTGCGTCTGGGGAAGTGGAGAGCGCAGCACAAAGTGGCCATCAAGGCCATCAGGCAGGGAGCCATGTACGAGGAGGACTTCATCGAGGAGGCCAAGGTCATGATGTAAGGAATTATTACTAAAGGAAATAGATAGAGATTTGTTTGGTTAGAAGACTTGGGGGGGGGGGGGGGAGGGTGACACCAGTTTGTAAACGCTGCCATACTGTTAAATACAGAGAGTTTTTGTGGAGCTGATAGCCTTAATCAACTTTGTGTCAACTAATTTGGCGACGTCTTCAAAGTAACCAACATTCTTTTATATGAAAAAAGTTACGCACTATAGCTTTAAATCCTCTCCTTGTTGATGTATAATCATCTAGTCTTTTAGTCTTTTTTATTGTTGTTTGTCTTTTTACTGTTTTTGTATTGTATTATGGACCGTTTTCTCTCTGTGTCTGGAGTAAAAAAAAAAAAAAAAAAAAGAAAATCTACAATCATCGGTTTGTTTTCCTCCCAGGAGACTGTCTCACCCTAAGCTGGTGCAGCTGTACGGCGTGTGCAGTCAGCAGAAGCCCATCTACATCGTGACAGAGTTCATGGAGCACGGCTGCCTGTTGAACCACCTGAGGCAGCGCAGAGGCAGCTTCAGCCTGGGCTCGCTGCTCAGCGTCTGCCTGGACGTCAGCGAGGGCATGGAGCACCTGGAGGCCAACGGCTTCATACACAGAGATCTGGTAACGATGATAATAATACAATTCATTTTTCTATCTATCTATCTATCTATCTATCTATCTATCTATCTATCTATCTATCTATCTATCTATCTATCTATCTATCTATCTATCTATCTATCTATCTATCTATCCATCCATCCATCCATGGCTTCATACACAGAGATCTGGTAACGATGATAATAATAAATGTAATTTGTAAAGCATCATTGTTAAGAATAATCCCAAAGTGCTAAGTGGTAACGCCATGCAGCTTCATTTGTTATTTCTAATTTGGTTACCGTATTAGTTATTGTTTCTTATACCTGAAAAAGGCTGGATGCAGTAATATTTTTAACCTATTTTAATTAGAATGTGCCATATGCAAGAATCTATCCATCCATATATCTATCTATCTATCTATCTATCTATCTATCTATCTATCTATCTATCTATCTATCTATCTATCTATCCATCCATCCGTCCGTCCGTCCGTCCGTCCGTCCATGCAAAAAGTTGGACTTTCCATCTCTCTCACACAATAATTTTTTCCTTCTCTCCCTCTCATCCCCTCTTCAGGCGGCCAGAAACTGTCTGGTGAACGACTCTCTAGTGGTGAAGGTGTCTGACTTCGGCATGGCCAGGTAACAATTCAAATCCCAACGAATTCACACAACTGATCTGTTTACCTACGAGATACAACTCAATTTGATGAAAATAAATCGCTAATAGAAAGACATCAGGACTTACAATTGCAAAACAAAAGGAAGGAAATGTTAAAAAAAAGAAAGAAAAAAAGCTAACTATGGTGGCCCTTTTGTTTACATGCCTATTCATACACCAGACCCCCACACACACACACACACACACACACACACACACACAACCAGACCCCCACGTAGAAAATTCTGCAGTGAGATAGATTGTTTGATGTTTTTGTGTATTTCTGTAGATACGTTTTAGACGACCAGTACACCAGCTCTTCGGGGGCCAAGTTTCCTGTGAAGTGGTCGCCTCCTGAAGTCTTTAACTTCTGCAAATACAGCAGCAAGTCGGACGTCTGGTCCTACGGTAAGCACACGGTAACATCCACGGGACCATCAGTGCAAAGAATGCTATTTTTCTATAGTTTTTCTTAATGCCTTTGTCACGTTTACGCTCGCCCAGTAACAACAGCTGGTGTGGTAAAAACACTACTAGAATTGACACAAACTGAAAGTTCCTCAGAGCAACTTTCAGATAGGATTTGCAAGTTGGAAGCAATAATTTAAGAAAAATTTAGTATGAACATCACGTCTCTATCAGCCTCCACTCTGCAGTTGTTGGGTATTAACACACATTCTAAATCTGAATCAAACTTCTGTCGCTTGTGTGTAAATCCAGGTGTGTTGATGTGGGAGGTTTTCACGGAGGGTCGAATGCCTTTCGAACAGAGTACGAACCACGAGGTTGTTACCTTGGTAACCAAGGGTCACCGGCTCTACAGGCCCAAAAAGGCCACGCCCGCCATCTATGACATCATGACGCTTTCCTGGCACGAGGTGAGAACCGAGAGAAAAACATCTGAAAAGTTTACTTTTTTGCGCTAAATTTGCACTGTTAAGAAAAAGTTTGGCAACTACACTATACAGCCCCGGAAAAAATTAAGACACCAGTCTGTTTTTTATCTTTAATCTTTATCTCTACATTACTTGAAATGTAGAGAATTTGCTAGAGATGTTGTTAGTAGTTTATATTATAAAATGAAAATGTTCATTTTACTCAAACATCAGCCTGTCAGGAGTAAAACAAGAGACACTGAAAATTTGGAGTGGTCTCTTAATTTTTTCCTGAGCTATATATTTCACTGTTAAACAACAGGGGCAACAAAAGTGACGCTCTATAGCTTTAAGTTCCACCAAGCAAAGCCCTAATTTATGGTTTTTCTCTCCGTTTCAGAGGCCGGAGGAGCGCCCGTCGTTCAATCAGCTCTGCCTATTGATCTCCGATGCTCTGGAGTGTGACGCCCCGCCCACAAACTGACCCACTGACCAATCGGTGGTCCATGTTTTGACGTCAACCACTGCATGAACCAATCAGGGGCTGCATTCCACAAACAGACAGAAAGTGGGGGAGGGTCCGGTCTGACTGGAGGCTAGATCGATGACCACATGAACCAATCAGGGGCTGCCTTCCACTAACAGACAGAAAGTGGGGAGGGTCCGGTCTGACTGGAGGCTAGATTGATGACTACATGAACCAATCAGGGGCTGCCTTCCACTAACAGACGGGGTCAGGCTCCTCCCCTCGGAGATTGGAGAAAGTCCAGACTGATTTGAGGGAGAGAGTTCAAATCATTGAATGTGAAGCTTGAAACACCAGGCTTGTCCACTCATCCACCACATCACATCTGCTTATCAAATCAAATCAACCCTGGACTGACCACCAGGAAAATCACCATAAACTGCTGCTCCTTTTGGATTCGTTTTAGGATGAATCTGACGCCAACATGAACTCACAACAATGTAAAGAACATCTAAAAAGCTCTTTTTTTCGGACACATTAACTCAGAAGTCTGTCAGGGATTTTCTAGGACTGAGTTTTGGTCATAGAGTCCGTTGTTCAGAGATCCGTCTATATTTTGAGAAAAGTATACAAGTCACAACTCCAATTTTCAGCCAGGACCTGGCTTTTTAAATGATTCTGTGACATTTAATGCATCTCATGGGTTGATCTTTCGTTTTTTTAAATGTACTACTCCGTGATTTATTTTTACATTATGCAAATCTGTGTCTAATGTTATTTCCCTCACATCCTGTACATTAATATTAAAAGTACTGCAGAAGAGAAAGTCAATGATTTGGAAGTTATTAAAGTTGTTGAGTACATATAAGTTTTGAGGCACACAAAGTAGAGCTGAGTCAGTTTTGTTTTGCAGATATTTTTTCAGAAAATATTAAAATAAATTCGATCTATGACCTGATGATGCTTCTGGATAGAAAAATCAGGGAAACGCCCAAAGTTAAATTTTAAATTGTCAAATATTTTGATTTATTAAAAATTAAATGCAAACTAATGACCTAACTTTCTGTGCTGCATGTTGCCATGATATAAGATTCTAAACAGTACACTATTTTATTCAAACAGTAAACAAACGCAGCAGATTGATAGAGAGCAGAATTGATTTTGCCAGCAGAAATGACAGATAGCAAGCTAAATACAGTAATGTGAGCTCCAGAAGTTAGTTGAAAACTCTCTCAAGTAGTTTTTTAGTTTGTAAAGACTCTTTTAATTTTATAGTTAAGTTCATAAACGTCATTTTTTTGGCTCTTTTTATAAAGTATCTTTCAGTTTCTTTAGTGAATTTGAATTGAACTGAGAAACGGCGGTAACTATCTGTATACAGACAGTAAAGGTTTATGTGAAGTAATCTAATAGTGAATGTTGGCACATCCTCTTCTCCCCTGTCATGAACTGTTGAATTTACTGGTTAATTCACTTCATCCACAAGCTTGTTATCTAATTGAGGAAGTCTGTCTGGTTTCTATCATTGTATAAAAACCAAGAACCAGTTTGGCTGATTTAAAGGAAGACTATACAAGACGGTAAGTTGTTTTCCTTTTTATTTAAAAAAGAAAATTATTAAAGGATTATTTTTCTAATATTTTACTACTCTACATAGTACTCTTTTTTTATTTATATTTCTGCACATCCTGAACAAGAACCGGTACAAACCTGTTTGCTAGGCTTTCAAGATACATTCAACAGGTAATAACGAGGTCTATGGCCGCGCGTGCGCGTGTATCTTTATTAATATCTCCCTGAAGATATGGCTGAAAAATAAAATGAAAACATCATCTCAAACTAGAGGCCCTCCTGTTTCCGGGGAATGTTCTCGTGATACTGTCAGTCCCTTAGAGGCTGAGAAAACACCGTGAGAAGCAAGACCCATAAGCTCCCCAGCTACCACTTAGCTTGTAAATAGTGCATAGAGTATATACATAGTGAGAAAGTAGTTTGTTATTATTGTTTTTATATTTACTTAATGGTTTGTTTGAAAAAAAATTGTGATGCTTCCTCTTTTATTAGTATACATCCCATGAATCATTATATGTGGTTCAAAGTCTTCATTCAGTCTAATTTCCTAATGTTTTTTGAAAGTAGAGACAACATTTCTACCAAAAAGCATCTGGACCAAATTTTATATTAGTCATGTTTTGTGCACTCCCCTAATGTGTTTTGGAAAATTCCCACTGTATTTTTTAAGCTAAGGCTTAGGAGAAGCAATTTCAAGAGCCAAAACAACTCAACAGGATGACTAAAGGTTCTTCTTTCACACAAATTTCCAGGTTTTTCAAAAATCGCAATTCATTTTTCAGCATTTAAGCCAATTATTTATATACACAATGGTCTAGGACATAAGTAGACCTCAGAAAACAAAGGCCTAATGTGTTCTGAACATTTCCATATAAAACACTTTGGTATCATTTATCTTCTTGCACATTTGAAATAGGTATTTATAGAAGTATGTAAAATTGGAGAAAATACCCTAGACCTTTAACCAGTTTCTGTCACCTTCCCTCGCGAGTGCCTGGAATGTATTTTTGGCTCAGTAAGGTTAAGCGGGCAGCATGGTGAAAAATTCCAGATTCCTTCTATGGTAACTTTAATTAAAATGATACCCTTCATTTTTCAATAAACAACATTGGAGGAACAAATGATGCAGTTGTAATAGAGTTTGTTATCAGGATAACTTCACAATTTCAAACCCAACAGGAGTAAATTTACACATGGAAGGAATGATGGATGGATTAGTTTATTAAAATGACACTGTATCTGTGTGAATACAATTTGACACAACTGTCCTTATTCACAGAGGGTCTGGTTAAGCCCCCTGTTATTTGCGTGATACTTTGATTTGGCAAAACACTCTGCGGCATTCCTGTCACAATCACAGAGGACCATCTGACATTCAGTGTTCGTTTCTGAGGAAGATAAATAAGAGAGCACTGTGTCAACAACCATGGTTGTAAAATTAAAGAAACTGAGAAATGTTACATCCAAAAATCTATTTTAACTTGTCTGTCACCCCTGCTAAGTTTACAATGTTAAAATGATAGCGATGGAAATTGAACAACCATTGTCTGACCAGTGCATAAATGTCCTGCCAACACAAAACATTGTAACTGATAATGACTAGAATATATATTCATGCGTTTCCCTAGCAATGCCCCTATCTCTCTCTCCTCTCTCTCTACCAAGCTTTATCCACGTCGTCTTCTACTCTGATTCGGGGTCTGCGGGATCAGACGTCCAAGGAATGGGCTCTCCCCCTGCTACTAATGCCTCACATCAGCATTGAGTCATCGCTCAGCAGGATATTACTCTTTCTACTCTCATGCCTTAATAATACTGAATACTTTGCTTTGCTAATTGGTTGTCTGTCTGTCCTCTGATAGGTTTCCCTCGTGGGTACTTGTACTCACCGGAACACGTGGCCTTATTTGTTTCCTTGTCACAGGTGAAGGCATAGCTCTTAGTGTAAGGAACCATTTCCTTCCCCAAGATGCTAGAGCAATTAGGATTCTTCTGAACATCACCGTAACACCCATCGTGCACTTGGCAGCACCTACGGGTGAAGATAAAACAAACAAGATGGATTTCTAAACAGACTGGAGCATTTTATAAAGTATGAAGCAGAGTGAGTAAATCCTCACCTGTCCAGATCATCCACAGGTGTGCCGGAGCCTCCAAGTCCACAGTAGCAGCCGTAGTTGGAATAGTCGGCAAGACGCAATATACTGCCCTGCTCAGCATCACACATTATAACAGGTCCAAATTCTAAAACACTCAACATCATGAAATGAGGATCTGAAATACACAAAACAAGAGCACAATCAGAATTCTGTTTGTACACCAGTAGAAGATATGTCTATACACACAGATGAACTGTTTTAGTACCGACAATAATGTCTTCTGTCTTTTGGATTGTCTTGTTTACACTGTTGTCCTCAGCTGAGGAGTGGTCTAAAACACAACAAGCAAATCACAGTCAGAATTCCAGTAGAACATATGTCTATTCA
>CM047527.1:17995821-18012473 GCA_026122265.1 Ammodytes dubius
AAATTAATTTTACTTGGATTTTACTCAATCATCAAAATATCATAACTTGAAGCATTCCTTTTCACATATTTAATAAAAATATATAAATTCTAAACATGGAAGGGGAGAGTGGTCCCTTTTCAAGAAATGTTGAATTTGTCTGTACTTTATACAGTTTTTCCTGCATTAGACCATATGGAATGTCTCTGTTAATGTGGCATCTTTCAACTTTGGGACATGTTAAGTAAGGCTTGTCATGCATAGTTAGTTACAGTTGCAAGAAATAGCAGTTTAGGAATCCAAATGTTTTAAAATCCTTGAAAGCCCAACCAGCTTCTGGAATCGATGAAGCCCCGAGATTACGAGATATTTTCCACTCTACATCTTCGATCCAATGGATAATTTATTTCAAAAGTCAACAATTGAAAACAGCTTCCTATCAAAACACTAATTAAGGTCTGATGGTTGTTTTTCACACTTTTTTTTTTTACGATAGAGTTGTTGTCAGACTGTGACCAGTTTCTCCTTGAGGAAACTCCACTGCAGATCCCTGGCATCTTGGAGGGGGGGGCACATCCTGAACCAGAACCGGAACAAACCTGTTTGCTAGGCTTTCAAGATACATTCAACAGGTAATCACTTAACCAGTTTCTGTCACCATCCCTTCGCGAGTTCCTGGTATGTATATTTGGCTTAGTAAACTTTATTCAAAATTATACCCTTCATTTTTCAGTAAACAAAATTGGAGGAAAAAATTATGCAGTTGTAATCATGTTTATTATCAGGATAACTTCACAATGTCAAACCCAACAGGAGTAAATTCACACATGGAAGGAATGATGGATAGTTATACAGTAGGTCATCAAAATGACACTGTGTTTCCATACAGAAATTGTGACACTCTGATCTGTGTGAATACAATTTGATAGACCTGTCCTTATTCACAGAGGGTCTGTTTCAGCATGTGGTTCGACGAGTTATAAGGTGATTCGGCAAAACACTCTGCGGCCTTCCTGTCACACTCGCAGAGGACCATCTGACATTCATCGTTTGTTTCTGAGGAAGATAAAGTACAGAGCACAGTTATAAAATAAAAAAAAGTGAGAATAGAATCAATTTGATGGTAACAATTTATCTCATAATTTATTCCCAAAAATATATTTTAACTTGTCTGTCACCCCTGCTAAGTTTACAACGTTAAAATAATAGTGATGAAAATGAAACAACCATCGTCTGACCAGTGCATAAATGTCCTGCCGACGCAAACAATGTAACTGATAATGACTAGAATATATATTCATGCATTCCCTAACATTATGTTTCTTTGTTTATCTTCCACGATCTGCCAAGTGATGCCTCTTCTTCTCTCTCTTTCTTTCTCTCTATCTTCCAAGCTCATCCTCTAGTGGGATCAGCCGTCCAAGGAATGGGCTCTCCCCCTGCTACTAATACCTCATATCAACATTGATTCATGGCTCAGCAGGATAGTACTCTTTCTACTCTCATGCCTGAATAATACTGAATACTTTGCTTCGCTAATTGGTTGTCTGTCTGTCCTCTTCCAGGTTTCCCTCGTGGGTACTTGTACTCACCTAAACACGTGGCCTTATTTGTTTCCTTATCACAGGTGTAGTCATAGTGCTTAGTGTAAGGAACCATTTCCTTCCCCAAGATGCTATGGCACTTAGGGTGCTTCTGAACCACGCCGTAACACCCATCGTGCACTTGGCAGCACCTACGGGTGAAGATCAAACAAACAAGACGGATTATACAAACAGCCTAGATCTCTTTCTTTAAGTTGTCTGAGTATGGAGCAGAGTAAGTGAATCGTGACCTGTCCAGATCATCCACAGCTGTTCCAGAGCCTCCTTTTCCACAGTAGCAGCCGTAGTCGGCATAGTCGGCAAGACGCAATATACTGCCCTGCTCAGCATCACATATTATAACATGTCCAAACTGGACCAAATCATGAGACGGTTCAGGATGAAAGGGCAAGAGTTCTGAAGCACAAAACACAAGCACAATCAGAATTCTGTTTGTACAACAGTAGAAGATACGTCTATACACATACACTACAGTGCCAACAGATGAACTGTTTTAGTACCCAAAATAATGTACTCTTCTGTCTTGTTTACACTGTTGTCTTCAGCTGAGGAGTGGTCTAAAACACAACAAGCAAATCACAGTCAGAATTCCAGTAGAAAATACGTCTATTCACATCTACAGTGCCAACAGATGAACTTTTTTAGTCCACCAGCGGTAACTTCAGGAACAGAGTGGTCTAAAACATAACAAGCACAATCAGTATTCCAGCAGAATATATATCTAAAGGTTACACACACACACACTATGTAAATTGCCTGTACTTTATGTTTTCACTCACTGCTGCTTCCATTTCCAATCGTGTCACCCAAAATACTGTCCTCTGTCTTGTGGATTGTATTGTTTACACTGTTGTCTTCAGCTGAAGAGTGGTTAAAACACAACAGGCAATCACAGTCAGAATTCCAGCAGAAGATACGTCTGTTAACAGCCACAGTGCCTACAGATGATCTGCTTTAATCAAGTTGTACTCACCAGGAATGGGGTCTGCAGTCACAGAGTGGTCTAAAACACATCAAGCAGCACAATCAGTATTCCAGTAGAAGATATATCTATTCACATCTACAGTGTGTTCAGATGAACTGCAGTGGTACTCACCAACAGAGAGGACTACGGCCAAGAGAAGCAGCGCCTTGAGGGTCTTCATCCTGTGAGTTAGACGGCCAGTCAGGGAATGCTCTCACTCTAACATCAGGCCCTCTTTAAACATCAAGTATAGGACCTTTGGACCTGCCCACACTACCGTTTACACTTGACCATTTTCTGCCACAATCCCTTTGGCAGCGCCCGGTATGTATTTTGGCTCTGTATGTAAGCGGATTACTTGTTATAGGTTCCTGGGGCAGCACGGTGAAAACCTCCAGACCCAATCTATATGTTCACACACTGAGATGCGTTGCCCCCTAGGTTCATGTGGGTTTAGGTCTGTCTGTCCCACTGTCCAATAATTGTCTGTATGAAGCTTTCTCATACAGTGCAGTGGGTGGGTGGGTGACTGTTTTTCACTTAGCTTTTGTACACCACTAGTTTATTCATACTTTACCAGAATCCTTTACTTGTCATTATACAATGTACAACAAGATTAAAAGGAGTTTCTCCTTATTGTCCACAAAAGACTTCCACAAACTACATTCAAACAACATTCTTACCAATAAATTAATAATAAAGTTATTGCACAAGTTAGGAGGAGGAGGAGGAGGGGGGGGGGGTGATCTTGTCTTGGCCAGTGTGTGTGTGTGGGTGTCAGTGCATGTTTGAGTTCAGAGTTGTTATTGCTCTAGGGAAGAAGTTAAAAAACATGTTTGTTTTGTGACATTTTTTTAACATAACACTACACTTACCTCCCCAATACTGCAGTTCAGCCTACAAATTTTAAATTTTGTTTTTTGTTTTCATTTATTTAAACTATTTTACGGTCACTCGAAAGGAGAGGTTTTATTACATATGGAATGAATAAAATCGATATGTTCTTGTATATTAGCGGTCTCTGGTTCGTGCACTAAACATGTAGTTGGTGGAACGTTTGTAGTTACATAGGAGTGGGCAAGGAATTGTGAAAGGAAGTAGTTTCTGACAGATGTAACGTTTGAGTGTGCACTTTATGTGGCAGAGGGCGAGTTTGGTGGAGTGGTAGGGTCAATGATCGAGTTGTAAAGGATCTTCAGAACTGCAAGGTTTGTTATGTTTCGGTTTATTTATTAATTCAAAGATATTGTAGATGTATAACAGCAATGTTGTCTGTCAGACAGTCTTGGTTGCTTTCCACAAACACCCTACAGCCGGCCGTGTCCCAACACACCGTGGGGCAGGAGCACACAAACTTTCTTGTTCTTCTGTCCTGCAGAAGACACAGGGCCAGGTACTAACCAATCAAAAGAAAGTGCAATGTGGAAATGTGCATATTCAAGATGGGTTGTATCTCACCTTTATTAATTGTGAGAGAAAATGCCAGGCAAAGGGGGAACTGCCCCCGGACCACAGTGAATGTGAACTCCTGGGTCGGGTCATGGAGAGGTTTACTTGGCATAAGACCCAGAATACCTTGTTAGGGCCAACTGCTACCCCCTCAGTCCACTGCCCTGTCCAAGGTTAGGTTCTTCATACTTTGTAATAGTTAGAAGAGAGAGAGAGAGAGAGAGAGAGAGAGAGAGAGAGAGAGAGAGAGAGAGAGAGAGAGAGAGAGAGAGAGAGAGAGAGAGAGAGAGAGAGAGAGAGAGAGAGAGAGAGCGAGAGAGAGATTTTTAGACCAATTTTAGCCAATTAAATAAATGTTATACAGGTGATACTCATATTATTAGAATATCATGGAAAATGAATTGGAATTGAGGCAAGAATTCATGCAAAAGGGGCCAAAACCAAGCACTGAGTACATATGGATGATTGTACTTTATAGAGGGCTGACATTTCTGTATTTAAAATCCCCTTTTTATTGATTTCATGTAATAATCAAATTTTCTGAGATTTTGAATTTGGGGTTTTCATAAGCTGTAAGCCATAATAATCGAAATGATAACAAATAAAGGCTTGAAATATCTCACTTTGAATGTAATGAGTTTATATGATATATTATTTTCCCCTTTTAAGTTGTATAACTGAAATAAATTAACTTTTGCACGATATTCAAATTTTTCGAGTTTCACCTGTAGTATTGTGCATGTCGTCCGTGCATGGGCAAAAATAAATGTTTAGCATGTCATTACTAGTTCCGAATGCAAACTCATTAAAACAAAACAAAGCTGGATGCATATAAATTCCACCATAATTTTGTGTATGTCTGTCATTTGTTGCTGTTGTTAAGGTCCTTTGATGTGTATGAGAGAGATGTGTAATGAAAGGTTGGCCTTATTGTATTGTAGCATTAATCATGTTGCAGGACTACAATGATGTATCATTTTCCTTGACTGCTAAGCCAGTTCAATAAATAAACATGCAAAGGGGCATAGCAGCAAATTCTGGCCCCCACATTAGTATTTTCTGCGGGCCCTGGTTCACCTGTGATCCATGTTGAACACATATTTTAGCCTTCAATAACTTAACTATTGTTAAATGAGGTTTCATTACCTTATTATTGATAAAGAAATCAGTCATTAGTTGTTGCACACCTCGAATAACTTCAGAAACCTTTTTTCATGTATAGAGCTCTGTGTCCATGGGGATAACCGGTTGGCATGGTAGTCCTGCATATATGTTTTTTTGTTGGGAAAACCCATGTATACAGAGGTTCTCTTCTCAGGATCTGTGCAAGTTCCCATAAAAAAAGGCCGTTGACAAGCCTCAATACCTTGGCATTTCATTACTGGGTGGCTGTTTACGCCACCTTAAATACACCTTTATAGTTTGATACTCAACTATCACAACTGGGGCGAATGTCTGCGTGTCCACATACTTTTGGCCGCAAAGTTGTTTTACAGTCACTCACACTTGTTTGCATTCCCAAATTGGAGTTACGGTTATCTGTTTATTTATGCTATTAATATAATTAAATCTTAACAAACTAAGAACAAAACATTTGAATGATGTTATACCATGTTTGCGTCACACTCTGTGGAGTGAAGGGTGCTTTCACCAGAACTTAATGACTTATTTATTTAAATAAACACAGTACACATGCCAGAGTCTATGCAATACTGTACTACTGATTTCATCCTGCAGACTAGGAGAGAAAAAGGTAGACCATACAACCTTCTATAGTAACTTGAGTTAAAGTTATTCTCTTGATTTTTCAGGGAGGAACACATGATGCAGTTGTAATAGTGTTTATTATCAGGATAACTTCACAAATTCAAACCCAACAGGAGTAAATTTACACATGGAAGGAATGATGGAAAGTTATACAGTAGGTCATCAAAATGACACTGTATTTCCATACAGAAATTGTGACACTCTGATCTGTGTGAATACAATTTGATAGACCTGTCCTTATTCACAGAGGGTCTGGTTCAGCTTGTGGTTCGACGAGTTATAAGGTGATTCGGCAAAACACTCTGCGGCCTTCCTGTCACACTCACAGAGGACCATCTGACATTCATCGTTTGTTTCTGAGGAAGATAAAGTACAGAGCACTGTGTCAACAACCACGGTTGTAAAATTACAGAAACTGAGAATATAATCAATTTGATGGTAACAGGTTTTCTCATCAACATTTATGTCCGAAAAATAACTTTAACTTGTGTGTCTTCGACTCTTCGCTAATTGGTTGTCTGTCTGTCCTCTTCCAGGTTTCCCTAGTGGTACTTGTACTTACCGGAACACTTGGCCTTATTTGTTTCCTGGTCACAGGTGTAGTCATAGGTGTTAAAGTAAGGAACAGCATCGCTCTTCAAAAAGAAGTAACTATTGCACTTAGGGTGCTTCTGAACCACGCCGTAACACTCATCATGCACTTGGCAGCACCTACGGGTGAAGATAAAACAAACAAGACACATTTTAAGACAGGTTCATTTTTTAAAGTTATCCGAGTATGAAGCACAGTAAGTAAATCCTCACCTGTCCAGATCATCCACAGGGTTGCCCTTGCCTCCAATTCCACAGTAGCAGCCGTAGTCGGTATACTTGGCAAGAGGCACGATACTGTCCTTCCCAGCCTCACATATTATAACATGTGCAAACTGGGCAAAACCACCACTCAATTCAGGATTAGGATTTATGGGATCTGTAGCACAAAACGTGAGGACAATCAGAATTATGTTTGTATACCAGTAGAAGAAATGTCTATACACATCTACAGTGCCAACAGATTAACTTTTTTAGTCCAAGTTATACTCACAATCAGTATTCCAACAGAAGATATCTCTACAGGTTACACACACACACACACACACACACACACACACACACACACACACACACACACACACACCACACACACACACACACACACACACACACACACACACACACACACACACACACACACACACACACACACACACACACACACACACACACACACACACACACCTAATATGTAAATTGCCTGTACTTGATGTTTTTTTTTCACTCACTGCTGCTTCCATTTCCTATCGTGTCACCCAAAATACTGTCCTCTGTCTTGTGGATTGTCTTGTTTACACTGTTGTCTTCAGCTGAAGAGTGGTCTAAAACACAACAGGCAATCACAGTCAGAATTCCAGCAGAAGATACGTCTGTTCACAGCCACAGTAGCTACAGATGATGTGCTTTAATCAAGTTGTACTCACCAGGAATGGGGTCTGCAGTCACATTGTGGTCTAAAACACATCAAGCAGCACAATCAGTATTCCAGTAGAAGATATGTCTATTCACATCTACAGTGTGTTCAGATGAACTGCAGTGGTACTCACCAACAGAGAGGACTACGGCCAAGAGAAGCAGCACCTTGAGGGTCTTCATCCTGTGAGTTAGACGGCCAGTCAGGGAATGCTCTCACTCTAACATCAGGCCCTCTTTAAACATCAAGTATAGGACATTTGGACCTGCCCACACTACAGTTTACACTCATCGTGTATTGGGCAATGTGTTTGTGTGGGTGTCAGGTGTGTGTGTGGGTGTCAGTGCATGTTTGAGTTCAAAGTTGTTATTGCTCTAGGGAAGAAGTTAAAAAACGTGTTTGTTTTGTGACTTTTTTTAACATAACACTACACTTACCTCCCCACATACTGCAGTTCAGCCTACATATTTTATTTTCTGTTTATTTGAAAATAAAATTGTGTGAATTTTACTCAATCCATCCTCTTATCTACAGCTAGGCCATCCTTCCCAAAGGAGCAAGTCCCACAAACACACTCACACTTGTTGCTGGTTTGTCTCTGCTGAAGTCAGTGTACAGCCGGCCGTGTCCCAACACACTGTGGGGCAGGAGCACACAAACTCTCTTGTTCTCCTGTCCTGCAGAAGACACAGGGCCAGGTACTAACCAATCAAAAGAAAGTGCAATGTGAAAATGTGCATATTCAAGATGGGTTGTATCTAACCTTTATTAATTGTGACAGAAAATGCCAGGCAAAGGGGGAACTGTCCCCGGACCACAGTGAATGTGAACTCCTGGGTCGGGTCATGGAGAGGTTTACTTGGCATAAGACCCAGAATACCTTGTTAGGGCCAACTGCTACCCCCTCAGTCCACTGCCCTGTCCAAGGTTAGGTTCTTCATACTTTGTAGTTAAGAGTTATTGGGGGACGAGATCAGCAAATAACCCGGCAAACAGGAAGGCCCCCGCTCAGCTCTACAATATTGAATTAACTTTTTTTAATAACAATCGCATTTGCAGTTTTTAACGTGATCAGGCATGACATTTACATGATAAGATCATATACTTGTTTATATATTACTTGGTTAAGACTAGAGTCCACCTAGTCCATTTTTCCTACTAAAAAAATAACAATTTATTTGACCGAAATCACTTTTTATCCCCAGTAGCAGGATCGGAAATTATCGTAATCTCAAAAGGAATCTAGTTGTAGTCTTGCAATATGACACCCGGGGAGAGGAAGATTTAACTGGGCTAAAACAAAATACCCCCCCCCCCATAAAGATAATAAAGAACTCATAAAAGTAGTTATTTTCGTAGCACATCATTTACACCATAAGAAAATAAAATACCAACTTCACATTTAATGAAGATTACTGGGGGCAGTTAATTTCAACATCAACATAAGTGTAGCCTCTTTTTTTTCACATGTGAATTGGGCTTCAAGTGGCCTTAAATATTCCCCTTGGCCAAGTCCGATCTAAGTGATTCTCTCTGTTGGCGACAACCTGATTAAAATCAATATGAAAAGAACGCATGGATCAAACGAGCGCTTGTTGTAGTCCAATTTCGGAAAATAGTGTAGTTTCACGCTAGTGACTCACGTCAGCACTACTCGCCTTTGCGGAATGACGTCGGTTAGGAAAAGTGGAGTCGAATTCATTTGAAACAGTGCTGTCTTTTCCTATGTTCGATAGGAAGCACCTTTCATCTCTCCTTAACCCCGATGACGTTTAGGGGTTAAGGTATAGGAAAGGAGGCTTATAGGTTAGGAGATTGGACCATTCGTAGAGGCCCCTGGTCTTTGCAAAATCCCTGTCTATGACTAAAAACTCAGAGAACTAATGACTAATTGTCTTCAGGTGTGAGTTGATTGTCTTTAAATGTGAGAGGTTGTCAGTCATTAGTCTATTCAAAGTCTTTTAAGAGTCCTCTAGTGTGTGGTAGGCATTACACAGTCTTGTCCTAGTCATTTTGTAATGAACATTGTTCTATGGTCAGACCACAAGGAGGCAGCAGTGGATAGATGGTGGGAACTGTGCAAACTGAGGAGTAATGGCCATTCCCAAAGAGCCGAAAGGCAGATAAGAGACAATATATTCATATGAAAAAAACACATAATCTGGATTCATTTTGTCACTATGTATGGAGAACTGGAGGGATCAGAAACACTCCTAAAGAATGAATTCAGTTATTTGGAAGATCTCTATTTTAGAATAAATCCTCTCTCAAGGGAATCATTCAATATCATTTTTATTACATTAGATGCATTTAGTAATTGTAATACTGTATGTTGACCGTACAGTGAAAAAAATATTTTAAATAGCTTGCATGCATTCTTTTAAGCCGTTTAAGCCATTTAAATCTAAAAAATGCAATTGAAATAATAATAATGCTTAAATGTTATGTATTTAAAACAGTACATGAATTCGTATTGTGATGTCTTGCTGCTCAAAGTTTGACATTCTTCCTAGACCAATTCAAAAAAAATGTAGGTACATCGTTTTTAATGTATGTTTTTTTGTTTGTTGGAAAAAACAATGTCAGAGGCACAGAGGTTTTTCTTCTAAGGATCTGCGCATGTTCCCATACAAAAAGGTAGTTTGACAAGTCTCAATACCTTGGCATTCCATCACTGTGTGGCTGTTTACGCCACCTTAACTACAAAGTTACAGTATGATACTCAACTGGCGAATGTCTGCTTGTCCACATACTTTTGTCCAGAAAGTTAATCTACACTCACTCACACTTGGTTATATATTTATGAATGCTATTAAAATAATAAAATATTAACAAACTAAGAACAAAAAATATCAAAGAGGTTACACCATGTTTGCTTTACACTCTGTGGAGTGAGGGGTGCTTTCACCAGAACTTACAGATTTATTTAAATCACTTTTTATTATTTGATTAGGAGCTAATATTACATATGTGGGACAAACCATCACGTGCCAGAGTCTATGCAAAACTGTACTACTGATTTCATCCTGCAGACCAGGAGAGAAAAAGGTAGACCATACAACCTTCTATAGTAACTTGAGTTAAAGTTATTCCCTTGATTTTTCAGGGAGGAACACATGATGCAGTTGTAATAGTGTTTATTATCAGGATAACTTCACAAATTCAAACCCAACAGGAGTAAATTTACACATGGAAGGAATGATGGAAAGTTATACAGTAGGTCATCAAAATGACACTGTATTTCCAAACAGAAATGATGACACTTTGAGTTAAAGTTATTCCCTTGATTATTCAGTAAACAACATTGGAGGAACTAATGATGCAGTTGTAGCAGTGTTTATTATCAGGATACTTCACAATTTCAAACCCAACAGGAATAATTTGGTACATGGAAGGAATGATAGATAGTTATTAGTCATCAATATTACTCTGTGTTCCCATACAGAAATAGTTACATTCTGATCTAGACCTGTCCTTATTTACAGCGGGACTGGTCCAGGTTGTTGTTGTCCCAGTTATAAGGTGTGTTGGCAAAACACTCTGCGGCCTTCCTGTCACACTCACAGAGGACCATCTGACATTCATCGTTTGTTTCTGAGGAAGATAAAGTAAAGAGCACTGTGAACAACCACTGTTGTAAAATGAAAGAAACAGAGAATGACCTCAATTTCATAGTAAACGGGGACACTCGTGGGGTAGTGGTTAGAGCACCCCCCCTATATAGTCTCAGTCCTCTTCACAACAGACTCGGGTTAGTATCTGGCCCGGGTTCATTTTCTGCATGTCATTCACCTCTCTTCCCCATTTCATATCTCTCTCCAAACTGTCTAGTAAAGCATAAAAGGGCCGAAAAAAAATATGTATATCTAAAAATACATTTTAACTTGTCTTTCACCCATGCTACATTAACAATGTTATGGAAATGGTAAAAAGGGGAATATTACTGCAGCTTTAATGAACAAATTCACATGAAAATCCCTTTTGTTTCGGTGTACTCACTGGAACACATGGCCGTTTCCTCATCACAGGTGTAGTCATAGCTCTTAGTGAAAGGAACAGCGTCCTTCCCAAAGAAGCCAAAGCACTTAGGGTGCTTCTGAACCACACCGTAACACTCATCATGCACTTGGCAGCACCTACGGGTGAAGATAAAACAAACAAGAGAAACTTTAAAACAGACTGGATGATTTTATAAAGTTATCCGAGTATAAAGCAACGTCGTAAATCATCACCTGTCCAGATCATCCACAGGTGTGCCGGAGCCTCCAATTCCACAATAGCAGCCGTAGTCGAGATATTTAGCAGTATGCAAGACATTGAACCAGTACTTCCCAGCCTCACAATTGATCAGTATTGCAAACTCGTCGACTGATGCGGGCTTCACCTCCATATTTTTTACAGTATCGGGGTCTGTAGCACAACAAGCGAGCACAACCAGAATTCTGTTAATATTCTATACAGTATGTGTACGTAGAATTCTGTATGTACACCAGTACAAGATATGTCTGTTCACAGCCACAGTGTGTACAGATGAACTGCTTTAATCAAGTTGTACTCACAAGGAATGGGGTCTGCAGCCACAGGGTGTTCTAAAAAAGAAAAAAGAAAAAAAGCACAATCAGTATTCCAGTAGAATATATATCTATTCACATCTACAGTGTGTTCAGATGAACTGCAGTGGTACTCACCAACAGAGAGGACTACGGCCAAGAGAAGCAGCGCCTTGAGGGTCTTCATCTTGTGAGTTAGACGACCAGTCAGGGAATGCTCTCACTCTAACATCAGGCCCTCTTTATACATCAAGAAAATGACCTTGGGACCTGCCCATAAGAGAGTTTAACATTTTATCAGTGTCCGTCACCATCCCTTTGGCAGAGCCTGGTTTTTGGCTCTGTAAGTTGAAGGACTTGTTATAGGAGCATCATGAGAATTCCAAGACCGAATCTCAACGTTAACACTCATGGACACTAAGTCCGGTTTGTCACTGTTCTCTATAAGTTGCATTGTGAATGTGAGAGAAATGTAGTTTATTTTTCAGGATAATGGGCCATTTGACTAAAAGGCCTCCTCTTTAGTCCGAATAAAAGCACTTTTCTTTTTCGGAACAACGGGCCATCGGACTAATGGGAAATATTTCGGACTATGAAACTGTCGTAATAAATAAAAGGGGTCAGAATTTACGGTAAGGCATCACAGGTGGTTGGTAAGAAAGAACCAAGGTTCTGAGACTCCACATCAGAACCAGAGCCAGTTCCAGATCCCTATCTGTGTGAAAGCAGTAATAGTAACCTAGCTGAGCTCAAAGAGTTTCTACGAAAACCGCAGGTACCACATCGGTGGAAATACAGGTGACTGGAATCTTGTTTGGTGGCCTATGTGCCTAATAAATCATTCAAAGCTACCACTGAATCCCTCATGAATCATGCCAAATCAAATTAAACATCAAACAAAGGTTTGTCAGTGCAGAGACACACCTGATAGGGTGAAAGCAGCTGAGGACACCTTTTGTGTTAGGGGTGTGACATCTAAAGTTTAAATACGTAACAATAAGAAAACACAATACGCTCCAATTTTTTATTAGGCCTATTTTTAGTACATGCGGAGGTGCGCATCTCTCTGAACAATACTTTTTTGGCTCTGTAAGAGGAAGGACTTGTTATAGGTGCCTGGGGCAGCATCACGAAGAAAATTACCTACAGTTCAAAGCAATGAGATGTTGGATACACAGTTACCATGCCAGACTGTATAAAATGGGAGTAACTAGGGAAAGCCCGAAGCATAAAAAAAAAGCGATAAACAAAGAACAAGAAATAATTAATTTACATAAACAGTTCACTGGTGATTCATGAGAGGAGGGGAGAAACAAGAGTAGGAAAATATACACCAATTCTGGGGGCAGGGATGCAGTTGGGTCTAATGCTATGACTTTGCCACCTCATAGTGAACTAGCTGAGCTCAATGAGTGTCTGGGTCAAGTGAAATTCTGTTATCTAAAATAGTAATCTGAAGAATAGAGTTATCATCATTTGACACATTAAAGTGTAAAGTAGTCAAACAATTGTGGAAGGGTTTACGCTTCTTCTTCGGCTATCGTTCTAGTTAGAATATTATTGTGACCACATGTGCATCAGATGTGGCTGCTTTTGCTTCTATCTTACTTTGTGTTGGAGGTGCATTCAAATGAACTCTGGAAGTATCCACGGTATTTCAAATATGAATTCACAAGTTCTGCACTTATTTTCAAATGTTATGCATTTGTGTTCAGCTTAAATAAAATCACTGGAAATAACAAAATGTGGCTACTAAACATTTCTAAATCACTATATTGTGCCAACTTTTCTTTTTATGCTAAGGGGAGGTGTCATGTTGACCTCTGACAGCTCCTCTCTGTTAGACTTAGATCTCTGAAATGATAGCCTGACTCTTGCTTTATAGCTGCATATAGCAGAATACACACTTTAAACTTCAAGCCACTTTGTTCCTTCATGTTTTTATTCTGATATTGCTGTATCTTTATATCAGTTTCACTCTTACAAAATATATTCTCCATCCTGATCATCTGATGCTTAAACTTTGTCTTGTGACGCCCTCTTGTGTTTCAAAAGTGGCACTTATCAATGTGACGTGATGCTATTAGGACTACTCTAGCATGCTGCTTCTTAGATACTCAACAAAAAGCAGTTCTGAATTTTACTCAAACTATAATACATATTTACAGATTGTTTTAACCTCATAATTCAGCTTTAAGATTTCAGTTAATTTGCTAGACTCCCAGTTTGTCCTCACACCTGCTGTATGTTTGTTTTTATACACTTATTATGGGAAAAACTACTTTTGACCAAAATGCAGCCAGTGACTTATGTTTACTTGTATAATCATTTAGAAGTCAGCTGACATACGTACATGCTGAAAAAAAAACGGATCCCATTTTCTGATAGAAAAAAAATAATTATTTATAATTTAATCAGTAACTCATATTTTTATTGCAAAAATGTACTTGTACAAAGGCCCATTCTGAGCCAGGAGTGGGTGAAGTGTCTTTCCCAAGAACAAACAATATCAAAGAGGTTACACCCTGTTTGCTTCACACTATGTGGAGTGAGGGGTGCTTTCACCAGAACTTACTGATTTACTAATTTAATTAACTTTTTATTATTTGATTTGGAGCGAATATTACGTGCCAGAGTCTATGCAACACTGTACTACTGATTGATTCATACAGAATAGGAGAGAAAAAGGTAAACCATAGTATCTTCTATGGTAACTTTGAGTTAAAATGATACCCTTGATTGTTCAGGAAAAAACGTGAGAGAATGAGATTTAGTTGTAATAATGTTTATTATCAGGATACTTCACAAATTCAAACCCAACTGGAGTAAATTCACACATGGAAGGAATGATGGATAGTTATACGGTAGGTCATCAAAATGACACTGTTCCCATACAGAAATTGTGAAACTCTGATCTGTGTGAATTCAATTTGATACAACTGTCCTTATTCACAGAGGCTCTGGTCAATGTTCCAGTTGTCATCGTTATAAGGTGTGTTGGCAAAACACTCTGCGGTCGCCCTGTCACACTCACAGAGAAAGTACTGACATTCGTCGTTTGCTACCTCTGAGGAAGATAAAGCAGAGAGCACTGTCAACAACCGTTGCTATGACATTAAATAAACTGAGAAGAGCATTGTTAGATTGTAATAGTAACAGTTTTTCTCATGAACAATTATAGCTAAAAATCTATTTTTATTTGTCCTTCACCCCTGCTACATTTACAATGAGACATCAACTGAAACTATAGTATTGGAAAAGGAACAATTGAGCATGAAAATCCCTTTGTTTCGGTGTACTCACTGTAACAGGTGGCCTTTTTTTTTTCCTTGTCACAGCTGAAGTTATAAGACTTTAAGTAAGGAGCATCGCCCTCCCACAGGAGGTCAGGGCACTCAGGGTTGTTATGAACATCGTTGTAACACTCATCGTGCACTTTGCAGCACCTACAGATGAAGACAAACAAACAAGACAGATTTTTAAAGAGACTGGAGCATTTTATAAAGTCGTCCGAGTATGAAGCAGAGTAAGTAAATCCTCACCTGTCCAGATCATCCACAGGGTTGCCCTTGCCTCCTGGTCCACAGAAGCAGCCGTAGTCGAGATAGTTAGCAACATGAAAGATATTGAACCAGTACTTCCCAGCCTCACAATTTATCATACTTCCAAACTGGCCGACTGATCGGGGGGGCAATCCAGTAACGGGGTCTGTAGCATGACAAGCGAGCACAATCAGAATTCTGTTACTGTTCCACCATACACATTATATGTGTATATAGAATTCTGGTTGTACACCAGTAGAAGATATGTCTGTTCACAGCCATAGTGCGTAGACACACACACACACACACACACACACACACACACACACACACACACACACACATAATATGTAAATAATAATTTTTTCACTCACTGCTGTCATTACCTATCGTGTCCGCCAAAATAGCCGTGGAGGGGTCTAAAATAGGGCTGCAACTAACGATTATTTTGATAATCGATTAATCTGTCGATTATTTTCTCGATTAATCGATTATTAATCGATTAGTGTTTTGGTCCGTAAAATGTCAGAAAATGGTGGAAAATTTCGATACATTTTCCAAAGCCCATGTTGACGTCCTCAAATGTATTGTTATGTCCAAAACACACATATATATATCTGTTTACTTTCATAATAGGATTAAAGAAAGCAGAAAATATTCACATTTGAGAAGCTGAAATCAGAGAATTTGGACATTTTTAATTAAAAAATTACTCGAAACGATTAATCGATTATCAAAATAGTTGGCGATTATTTTAATAATCGATTAGTTATCGATTTGTCGATTAATCGTTGCAGCTCTAGTCTAAAACACAACAAACAAGCAAAATCAGAATTCTGTTTGTACACCAGTAGATTGTATGTCTCTTCACATCCACAGTACGTATAAATGAACTGCTTAAATCAAGTTGTACTCACCAGGAGAGGGGGCTGCAGTCACAGAGTGGTCTAAAACACATCAAAGAAGCACAATTAGTATTTCAGTAGAAGATAATGTCTAGAGATTACACACACACACACACACACACACTCCTAATAAATAAATTGCCTGTTTTTTGTTTTGTTATTTTCACTCACTGCTGCTGCCATTTCCTAGTGTCACCCAAACTATTGTCTTGTTCACACTTGGTCTTAAGCACAAGTGCCTACAGATGATCTGCTTTAATCAAGTTTACTCACCAGGAATGGGGTCTGCAGTCACAGAGTGGTCTAAAACACATCAAGCAGCACAATCAGTATTCCAGTAGAAGATATGTCTATTCACATCTACAGTGTGTTCAGATGAACTGCA
>CM047527.1:18017989-18047361 GCA_026122265.1 Ammodytes dubius
TCCCGTCGTGATTTAACAAAAGTTTCTATATTAAATTTAATTGAAAACCATTTTTTGGGATTTTAACAGTTTTTTTTTTTGTATTCAAAGTAGTTTCTACCTAAAACTTTTTAATTTTTTTTGGGTTTAATGAACATACACAAAAAATATTTAATAATATCAAGAAATCTTCATTTACTAGCTTGAATGTTTGCTAATCTGCCAATTGTTTTGTTTGGGGATACAAAAATTGTGTTCCTGTAAACTTTCATTTTGGGGCTGAAAGGCATCTCTTTGGCAGAGCCCCCCCCTTGAAAAAGGGCCCCAAGGGGGCCCTTTTGAAAGTAAACGCTGAACCCAACCTCTTCAGGAGATTTTACTAAAAAGACAGGAAAAAAAAATTTGTGTTTTTTTTAAAACTTCTTTAAAAAATTTTTAATCACAAATTAATTTTTTCAAAAAACTTATATCTAACTTTCCTAATAATTACTACCCACTATTCTGAAAGTCATTACGGGAAGGGTTTGTTCTTATGTTGTTAATTGTTTTTTGGATCAGTAAATACAATTTCTTTTTTTAAAAACATGTTTGAAAAAAGGCAACACTTTTTTTTGATAATATTTTTTTATTTTTTAAAATGAAAAAAAAAAAAAAACCATATTCTGTTTTTTTTAAAAACTTTGAACACATATACGGTTTTAAAAATAAAAGAAGAAAAGGAAAAAACAATTCTCACAAATTAGTTCGATTTTTTGCCAAAAATTTTCTTAAATTTTTTCAAACATTTTTGAAAAAAATTTAATTTAAAAAATAATTGTTTTTTTTTGTTTTGTAATTTAAAATGGCCAAAATTTCATGATGATATCTATAAGTAAAAAAAAAATTTTTAAACCCATTCACCCGCAGTAAAAGGGTTTTAAAATTTTTTCCATTTCTCTTTTCCCTATACTTTGAGAGGGGATAACAACTAAAAACAAAAGCTACCAATATAAAAGGTTTATCACATCAAAACCTCTTCTTGGGATGTATAGGATATAAAAAAATCACAACTAGAATGTGTCCACCCAGATTTTAGCCTACCAATAAGAGACATTTTGGGACTTGGCCCATGGACTATAACGTAAAATGCTAGCTTGTTATCCAATCGGCTAACGTTACTCCAGGCAAACAAAACCATTAAGCTAACATGACGTTAGCTTAATGTAGACGTAGCCTACCTTTTTAAGAATGCTTTCTAACATGTCACCGCTAACTCTACTTCATGCAATAAAAATCATAAGAACAATATTGAGCTGATAGTTTGCAATTAGTTTGCTAACCTCTTTTTGTCGTCTGTCTGCCTGTCCATTTCGGCCCGTTAACATGGTGTTCGTCTCCGTGTGCAGTGTGGCTTCTGTCCAGTGGTTTTCTTCGACGTCTTCACGGCCCATTGGTTTTTATAAGAGAGGATTGAGGTGCTCCTCTCAACTTCACGTGCAGCTCTGGAGGATCTTGCACCTCCCCTGTGTTGCTGTTCCGTGCATTTTAACCTTATTTAAAATGTGGAGAATACTTAAACCCCCATAATTGTTTTTTCAGCTTGGTAAAAAAATAGACTATTTCAATGTGGGTTGCCAGATCTGTCTAGTAACGTCCTGTATTTAGTGAGAAAAAACATGACTGGATGAGGGCATTTACAAAAACAAATATATCATTAACGAAATAAAAATCGTGAGAGTGTGTTCTGAGAAAAGGTTGAATTGAATGGATTGATGAGACTATATTAGCCGCCTACTTGTCACATCAATAGGCATATCAGTAATTTAATTAGCCTATTTATTCCTAAAAAATAAAGCATATCCTATAAGGCTAACTGAAATTGATTAATCAGAAATACAATATTTGAAGAAACCATCATTAATATGTCTTCTAAATTTCAAAAGGTCAAAGTATGTGTTGTGTTGAGTGTAAAAGTTTAGTTGACACATTTTTACTTATTTCTTACCATTAGACCTGGCAACTTCCGAGCCTTGGAAGGTGCTTGTGCTGGTGCACAGCTGAACAAATCTTATTTCATAACATTTCATCTAAACAACTTAATAATTTGAAGAACAATAATGAATTTTACAAAATGTATTACTTTTGGTTATTAAGAAGTCCACCTGGAAGGCTTCTGCAAAGCTTTTGGTTCCAGAAAAAAATGGTTATCCATGCTACCACATTAAAGTGAAATCATGCTCTTAACCCGTCTTAGTTCATCGTTAGGTGATGATCTATAAATATATCATAATGTTGTGACTTTACTTAGAGGGACACATAACTATTAATTAATGTATGGGACTTCAAATTCACGGTTTTCAGTGATGGTAATTAATTAATTAATACATTTTAAGAAACATGTCTGAGTTGATCTGTAATAGATGTCTTAGGTAAGCAATGATCATTAAAGACTCAGTCTGTAATTAAGACTGACTTCTGATTAGTTACTGATGGAGTAACCATTCATTCATGGCTGAGTCCTCCATGAGTCTTACATGAGTCCTACATTAACTCAGGATGAACTGAGCATTAATTAAGCATCAATTAATGCTGATGAGTGTCTACGTAATATAAAGCGTTACCGTTATTTGTCTTTTGGGGACCACATCAGTGTGACGCTAGATGACACTAGGCGTGGAATCAGTCGAAACAATGTCAGTATACATTAAGCATATTCAAATTTTGAAAACCTATGACAAAAAAAAGACAAATTTCATTCTGCACACTTTCTATTTTACCTTAATTTCTGTAAAATGTTTACATTACCCATCTGAGCAGAACTTTATGTTTGGCTATGTTTCATCAATTACAAAATAGCTCAAACACAGTCCTCAAGTACTCCGGATGTTATATTGTTCTAGGTTGACTTAAGAAGAAGTAATGGTTTAAAGTAGAGGATAAGGAAAGGTAAAATGACTTACAGAGCACTAGGCAAAGTGATGTGAACTCCATCTTATGTCGCTGTGTCTAGTCTTCCTCAATGTCAGGTTTTAGCCTGTTGTCTACCACATCCTGGCCAAATACAGGAAACCATGACGATCACACCTTATTGATGCATGAGCACGTTTTGCACATTTTACAAACTTGCTAGAGCTCGAACGTTTCCAAATATCTCACCCTCTGAGCAAATATCACCAGTGGGATTTCATTCCATGTCGTCTAATCTACTGTCTCCTGCTTCAGAAACATTTAAAAAAACAAAAAACAAAAAGCAAAAAACAAACATGGCTTACTCTACTACTTTACAAGTAGACATTGTTTACACTAAAGGTAAATGTTAAGCAAAAAATAAGAAGTCGAAGAGGTGTCATGAAGGTCACTTCAGCGCTGCTATATAGGAACTGCTTCAACACAAGCAAATCAATCAAACTCCACCTTGTCATGATGGAAGTCATTCTCAGCCCCAGAAAACCACAGAATCAAACCCATCACAAAGGAAACAAGGCTCATTTCAGAGAAACAGGATGTGAAACAGACACATTTAGAAGTTTAACAGTAGCAGTAGTAGTAGTAATACAGTAGCCTTCATTAAATGTGACCCATAAACCCACCATCAAAACAATTGTTTTTGGTTGTTTTGGAACACATCTAGGTTTTGAAATATCTGCCCCACTTCAGTGAAGGCTCTGAGAGCTCAATGTATTGCAACTGGATATATTTTCCAAATTTTAAAGTTTTGTTTTTGATATGCTGACAGAGAAATTTCAATGTAACCGTTGACTAATAAAGTAACTTAACGTAAAAGCAGCTACACATGACTGACAGCCAGTAAACTTTGAAGATCTTTGGGAAACCCTCTTCCGAAAAAAGGTTTTCTAAGTACTTTGGAAGAAATTATCAAATTGATAATGTAATATGAAATTAAAACAAAATAATAAATATACAAAAAGTCACATGCCAGCAAATAACACTGCCAATTTGTAGGTAATATGAACTAAAAATATAATTTGAATTAAATGTGGTATGGACAAGGGAAACAGGCTTGTTAATCCAGGTTCAATTAGAGAAGCAATGGTCACATTAAAATTAATTCCTTTCGTTTTATGGTCCAACTCTTTTTAATAGTATCATTAGTTAACTACACAAAAATATCAAATAATAATACTAATAATGATTAAGAAGTAATTTAACTACTACTAATAATATGTAAATATGAATGTAGTTAAAATACCAGCACGCTGCTGCAAAAATACTAGTTGTATTGCATGGAGTTCACTTCTGCGCAACAACACTGTATGAGTAGTAGTAGAAGGCCCAGTAGTAGCCTAGTTGTAATGGCCTATAAGAACAATCAAATGAAATCAATGGGATGTCCTTAAACTTGATATGCGGCCATATATGGACTTCCTGAATAGTAAAACAGAAAGTAACTTTGAGGAGCCGTTCATTCCTCCTTATTGGTCAGCCATAACGTGTGTAACGTAATACTAGTAGTATTTATCAAAAGTTTTTGGTAGTTTAGTTTACAGTGGCTGAGTCTAGACTTGCCACAATGTGGTTAAGACTCTTGTTGTTGCTGTCTCTCGCTGTGAAGTTTACAGGTAAGTGAAACACTTTCACTTTTGAAATCAGACTTTGACTATGCTTTTTTTTGGTATTTATTGAGGTCATATATGAAGCGGACATTTTCGATTATTCCACCGGTAGCCTATTATGTGGCCATTTATTGTTCCCCACAACATATAAAAAATTGCATGCGAAATGTGTGTGAGAGAGAGAGAGAGAGAGAGAGAGAGAGAGAGAGAGGAGAGAGAGAGAGAGGGGAGAGAGAGAGAGAGAGAGAGAGACGGAGAGAGAGAGAGAGAGAGAGAGAAATGCTCTTACACTACACTGCTTTTTTTATTACACTACTCACACTGCCTATAAATAGTAAAACGAGAGACACTGAACATTTGGAGTGGTCTCTTAATTTATTTCAGAGCTGTAGTTTCGATTTCTAAGCTATAGTTATAGGCACAAGCCCCACCTGTTTATATTGGCATGAAGCCTCTGTTTCTTGCACACCTGGTTGAGTGGGACTGGGAAGTGGGAATGCACCAACCACATTAATGCGACATGTAGTAGGAAGAGGAAGTCAATGATCAGTTTAATAAACACCTGCGACACAAGCTGTCCCAGGACTGTCTTTGTATTTAGCCCATAACTCAGCACTGTTACAACATGAGGATTATATATGTAGCCTACAGTACATAGGTAGTAATATACTGGTGTTTAGCATTGTATCATTGGCACTATCTCTCCTTTCAAAACATGCCAAACTGGACCTGGGGTGCTACAAAGCCACACAAAGGATAACATCTATAATTCTAATAAAACATGATATATAGTGTAAAGTATGATGTAGTAATAATAACAATAATACTCTTTATAATACAATTTATTTTTAAAGCACCTTCCATACAAGAAATGCACCTCAAAGGGCTTTACAAAGGGCTATAGATTAGACATCACATGCATGGAGTCATTTACCATTTAAAATGAATAGAACAGAAACTGAAAGGATGACATAATGGAAAATAAAAAATAAATAAAGTAAACAAAATTAAGATCAAATGAATTAAACTATTGCTATTAACAGTAAAATAGGAGTCAAATAAAGTCATAATACATATACATATATATATATCAATAAATAAACAATACAGTACAATAATTAACTGTGGAGGATATTCCTATACATCACAATCTTTTTTTCTTGAAATCTGCCAGTAACGACACAAAACATAGTTAAGTCTAGGACTGCGTTCCAACCAACCCAAATGAACCACACCAAGGGCTTAAACGCTCCAGGGTTCGTTTTATCCGCACTAAACCAAGCTCGTGTGAACGCGACCTCAAATAATACAAATTAATTGTTTAATTATGCTGAAACAGGAAGTCTAATGGCATTGGTTTGTTGGTTTGTTTCTCCAGGAGAGTCGGATATGATTGGCTCACACAAACCAATTGAAGTGGAAGTCGGTCAAGACGCTGTTCTGCCATGCCACCTGGAGCCGCCTGTCGATGTGACGGCTCTAATAGTGAAGTGGACATGGAAATTGACAAGCAATGCAAATGAGATCAAGGTGCACACGCGTCGAAGTCATGATTACAATCAGGTTGATCAGAACGAGAAGTTCAAGACCAGAACATCTCTCTTCAGCGATAAGCACTTAACTCGAGGAAACATTTCCCTTAAACTGACCAACGTAACAAAAGAGGATGCAGGAAATTACTCCTGCTCTGTTGTTCCCAAACAGCATAGTCAGGTCAAGAAAGATTACGTCATCCTCATTGTCAGTGAGTAAAACAAACCAAATACAGATTGAAATGATTTTATAGTTTAAACGCTTTGAAAGTATATCACAATAATCACAATCACAATTCAACATTTTTCAACAGAACCAAAGACTGCGAAGAAGACAAAAGAAGAGCGGACTAATAATCCTGGTAAGTACATATCTATCTAGTTCTATTCATGTGTTTACTCATTAGCTTTCAACAACACAACGTTTACTCCTCCTGTGAGTCATTTAATTTAATTTATTTTCTATAGACATCAAAAATGGAAGGAAAATATGTGTCACATGAACCAATCAAAATTATAATCTGTCAATATGCAATCTATTATTGAGAAAAGTAGATGTTACATATTAATTTCAGATTTTAAATTGCACTGTTAGAAAAAACGATTCAGAAAATCCTACTCCTCATGTCTGAGCATTTAAATAATTTTTAATATCAATTAAGGCCTTATTATTTCCAGATTAAGAAATGTTATGTCTTTGAACACTTTTTAAGGATCCAATATATTATCTTTAAGGAACTTTTATCATCTTTATGTTGTTCTACACAGAACTTTAAGGCCTCAGTGAGTTTATTGTTCACTTTTTCTGTTGCTCTTTCTGAATAATAATACAAGATTGTTAGACTTGCAAATTATAACTTTATAACATACATTATCAACAACAATAAGAGACGTTAGTCAAAACAAAAACACAAAAGAAGTGTGATTGCAGGCAGTTTTCCAAGCTGATATTTGTATGTCCCTTTATCATTTATTTATTCCAACATTTATGTTGAATTTTTTATTTACTTTTGAAGCATTAAATTCATAGTTATTAATTTATTGGGCATTTAATAGATTTATTCAGTTTTTTTAATCATGAAAGGAATGGTCCAACAGTTGTCTCCAAATAAAATAGTTTTTATTCCACCACACATTGGACAAAATAAACAAAATAGCATTGAGGACCATTCCTTTCATAATTAAAAATAAATTAAGAAATCAATAAACTACGTGTAATAATGTTGGCATACATGAATTATAAAAAGGGTAATTAATAGCTATTTAAAAAATATTTGATTCTGTATTTACTTAGGCCTACCTGTGTATTAAACACTTCTCACAGTTGCTCACACACCTAGCATAGTTAAATTGCAAATTTTTTCTTGCCTCTGGCCAAATGCATGGGGGGGGAGGGGCCAATTGCACGTGGGGGTAAGCTGCAGCCACGTGCAACACCGAACAGCTTATAGAAAACAGATGGATAGACTGATCAATATTTTATTGGGGTTCTGCATGAAGCACTTACAGTTACATCTTTCCTACATTCTTTCAGGTGATGCTGCTGATGCTAAAAACAACACCGGCACTTTGACCGATGGTGAAATTGCTCGCATTGTCGGTGGTGTCCTTGCTCTCCTTGCTCTCCTTGCTGCATGTTTGGCCGTATTTATATATAAAAAAAAGAGTAAGTCATACATTTCTCAGCTTTTTGTTGTTCATGCGTAACCTGTTAAACTTCCTGTTAAAGACACAATATGCAACAAGTTGAAAAGTTGTTTCACTCAACTCTCGAGGCTAAAACCTTTTTTTTGCACCTCAATTTTGTGGCTCACTTGATCTGTTACTCTTTCTGAATACAAAAAGAAGATGATTAGACTTGCAAGATTCAGATTATAACTTTATTAAATATATTTTTGACAATAGGAGTTAGTCAAATTAAAATGACAAAACAAAGTGTGATTGTAGTGATTTTATGCTGTGAAAAAAGTGTGAAAAGTGTGAGTGAAGTGTGAGAGAGCGAGCAGCGCAGAGTTTGTAGAGTTGTACACATGAATATTTGATTTGATTGTCTTTATTTCGAACATGCAAGCAATAAAAAAAACAAGTTTGAATATTAATAGATGAATAAATAAAAAACAAACAAAAAGCAAAAAAATAAATAGAATTAAAAAAACAGACACTTTCTACATGCTCGAAAAGGGGGTAGGAGGAAGTTAAAAAACGTATCTAGTCCTACCCCTTAACAGATCAATTTGGCTTGGATAGATTATGTTATTAACATGTCAGTATAATAAAAAGCTATAATAATGCATATATACATGAATACCGAATCATTTTGTGTATATATATATATATATACATACATGCATACACACACACATACATATATATATATGTATGTGTGTGTGTATGCATGTATGTACTGTATATACCATACCATACAGTATTTCCCTTCAGTTTAGTTGCTTGGGTGTAGAACAGGAATATCTGAGCACGTTGAAATGTTCTTGCCGTCCAAATTGATGTAATTGATGCCAATGATATTCTCATAATGTTCTAATATCTTCTTAATACTTTAACAGTTCTGACATTTTTCAACCGTTTTCGACGTAATCCGGATGGTGGTAAGTATATATCTTTCTATTAGTCTACAGAAAACTAAGTGTAAACTTAGCCACATGCTTACAATGGGTATTATTACTAAGTATAATTCATCCCAATCAATTTGTTTTTTTTATGAAAACTAGGACATCAACTAAAAATTTTAGACTCTTGTGGTTGAGTCAGTCTAAAAAGACCCCAGTTACTGCCACCTCCCTCGATGTGGAGAAAGCCTATAGGGTGGAATGGCGATTGCTGTTTTCCACCTTAACTCATGTTGGCTTCAAATCAAATTGTATAAAATGTATTACAATTGTTTTATAATGAACTAAAGGCAAGTGATGATTTTAATATGACCCCCAAGTATCCGCAAGGGGTGGTCATTAATCCCAGTACTGTTTATCTTTTAAAATGGCTGAAAATTACTTTTATTGCACAGCTCGTCCAAACAACAACTCCATTCCAAATGAGAATGAGATATAGATATATTTGTATTATTCTACAGAAAACTAAGTGCGGCCTTGTTCCATATTGTAGGAGCTTTATCTTCTTTAAATCATTGCTAACCACCACTGGACTTTCACCGTTTGGCAATTGTTTGTCTCGCAGAGGAAAATAACCACCAGGCAGTACTTCTGGTGGTATAAGCAAATTGAAAACATTACCGCTTACATTTGACAACTGATTATAATGCAGCAAAATAGTTCTGGTTCACCTGCATACCTATTTATAGGGTTATCAGTTCAGCCTATTAGCTGTTAACATTAACCAGGATGTGCAAATGGTGCGTTCACATAAATGTAATTTTATAATATTGATGCCAATGATATTCTCATAATGTTTTCTAAATACTTCATAAACAGATCTCAATCCGATCCACAGAATACAGTCGGTGGTGAGTAATATATCTCTCTATTATTCTACAGTGTCATATAGATATTATGTTACATTTTCAACAACAATAAGTGACAAAGAGTGAGGGATCTCTGTAAATATTGGTGGATGCGGACTATGTGTAAACAGACAGGGCGGTCACTGTCAGATGACCAGTGTGTGAAGAGTTGTAATGAAACAGATGGAGGCTGTGAACAGGGTATGGGGGTTTATAAAAGGTATAGAGTAGTGTGATACACATGTTGCGTACTACAGGTGAGATAAAAAGGGAACATAAACTAGGCAAACATGGGGATAACAAAGTGAGCAGTCAATATAAAAATAAACACTCGGGTAATGTGATGTAAGGGGAAACAAATGACAACTGATTATTAATGCACACACCCCTGCAGTCCAGACAAACACACAGCACAGTGCGATCCAGTGGATCAGGATGGAGGTAGCTGTACTCACATTTGTCTTCACGCACTCTTAGTTATGGGAGAGGGTGGCTGGGCACTGGTGAACCAACCTGTGTGTCTGTGTGAACTGCCCCTGGACCTGGGCATGGCCTCAGCACAGCGGACTGCTTAGCCAGTGCTGGAACTTTTGTATAATAAGAGACTAGTAAGTCAAATTAAAATTACAAAACAAAGCTGTAATTTGACTGATTTCCTAAAACAGGCAAAGATGCAGCAAAATATTTCTGGTTCAACTGCCGGTTCAGTTCAGCCTATTAGCCGTTAACATTAACCAGGATGTAGAAATAGTCAGATTGAGAATGTCTTTTATCGTCACTATACAAAAGTACAATGAGATTAAAAGCAGCTCCTACCTATTGCAGACATGTATGTAGAATATAAAAATATGAGATAAAATCAAATACACAGTGCAAAAAATGGGGGAGGGGCCGGGGGGAGTAAGGTTCACAATTGTGTAGCGCTATATACATATCAATAAAAAGAATAAATAGGATTTCTATATACAGAATGGGTTATTGCACATATTGAAAATTATACAGTATAAAGCTGTGAGAAGCGGATATTGGACAATGAGAGTAATGATATTGCACAGTAGGTGGATAGAGGGAAGTCCAGGGGATAGGGGGTTAGGCTATGATGTCGGTGCATGTGTGAGTTCAGGGTAGTTATGGCTTTTGTTAAAAAACTGTTTTTGAGTTTGTTAGTCCTTGTACTGATGCACCTATAGCGCTCCCCGAGGGCAGCAGGTCAAACAGGGCAGATCTAGGGTGGGATCTCTCCTTAATGATGTTCTTTGCTCTGCTGAGGCAGCGGAAGGCGTAAATGTACATTAGGGAGGGGAGAGCCGATGATCTTCTTTGCTGCCTTAACTAGCCTCTGAAGCCTCTCCCTGTCTGCCATGGTACAGTACCTCAGCAGGCTCTTGATGACCGAGTGGTAGAAGATCAGCAGAATCAGGTTGGAGGACAGCTTGAGCTTCATGAGGACCCTCAGGAAGAGCAGCTGCTGCTGAGAAGTGATGTTGACCAGGGCAAACCGGAAGGTGCGTTCACATAAATGCAATTTTATAATATTGATGCCAATGATATTCTCATAATGTTTTCTGAATCCTTCATACACAGATTCAATCCTGCTGCAGTCAAGCGGTGAGTAAATATCTCTCTACAGCGAAGTGTCAGATCATTTTCAACAGTATAAGTGACAAAGATCGAGGGATTTCTGTAAATATTGGTGGATGCAGACTATGTTAACAGGCAGGGCGGTCACTGTCAGATGACCAGTGGGTGGAGTTGTGGAAAGAGACACATTAAATGGAGATAGCGTAATTTTTGTGTGCTACAGATGATATATAAAGGGAACATGACCTGGGCAAACATGGGGATAACAAAGTGAGCAGTCATTATAAAAATAAACACTCGGGTAATGTGATATAAGGGGAAACAAATGACAACTGATTATTAATGCACACGCCCCTGCAGTCCAGACAAACACACAGCACAGTCCCTCGGCTGACATTGACTCAAATCAGACAGATGGATCAGGATGGAGGTAGCTGTACTCACATTTGTCTTCACGCACGCTTGGTTATGGGAGAGGGTGGCTGGGCACTGGTGAACCAACATGTGTGTCTGTGTGAACTGCCCCTGGACCTGTGCCAGCTAGTGCTGGAACTTTTGTACAATAAGAGACAAGTTATTCAAATTAAAATGATAAAACAAAGCTGTATTTTGACTGATTTCCTAAAACAGGCAAAGATGCAACAGTGCCCTAATTTTTTTACCAAAATCTCAAGTCACACGTTTGCGATGGGTATTATTACCTAGTTGGTTTAATGTTAAATAGAACAAGATAATTAGGGCCCGAGCACCGACCGGTGCGAAGCCCTATTGAAACCGCTAGGATTTTTATTCTTTTTATTATTATTCCGGACGTTTTGGCACTTTTCACCCCCTTCCCGTCATGCATAACTTGAAAAACTTTGCGTACCCATCAGACCTGCAAACAATTGCAATGTATCAGTGGTTCAGGATTTGCGGCGCCCCCTATGGCCAAAAAGTGTTTTTCAGGAAATGCATGCTCAAAAATTGGGCTAGGAGCCTGAAATTTTAGGACAACATGTAATGGCCCAAGGCGCACATAAATGAAATTTTATGTCATTAGCCAAAATCAACAGGAAGTCGGCCATGTTGGATTTAGTGCCTAAAACCGCCCAAACCATCTTTTCGCATTTCGACGAAAGGCTCCTAGAGTTTTTACGCCAGGGACGTCAAACCACTGCTCAAATACTCAAGACGCTTGCCCGATGGTAAATTGCGAAAAGATTTCTACAATTCCATAGTACCAGTGATCTATTGGGGGTCAAAGTTCGCGTAAATACGCACCTCATGAAACTTTAATTCATCATAACTCAGGCTGTGTTATACCTAGCTGCACCAAATTTCAAACCCAAATATATCTTTGCAGGCCCCACAAAAAAGCCTCTTGAAGCCCCGCCCCAAAATCAACAGGAATTTTTTTAAAGTGAAATATGTGAATAGGGGCGGGGCTTAATAACACGTTGGCCATAACTCCTTAACCGTAGGTCCTATCAACATCAAACTTGCTGGGTATGTGCAGAAGTCATGTGGTAGCATGTCCCTCTAAGCTTATCGCGATTAACCCATAGGGGGCGCCACAGGGGCGGGGCTTAATAACACGTTGGCCCTAACTCCTTAACCATAGGTCCTATCATCATCAAACTTGCTGGGTATGTGCAGAAGTCATGTGGTAGCATGTCCCTCGAAGCCTATCGCGATTAACCCATAGGGGGCGCCACAGGGGCGGGCCTATCCACAAATTGGCCATAACTCCTTAACCGTAGCTCCTATCATCATCAAACTTGCTGGGTATGTGCAGAAGTCATGTGGTAGCATGTCCCTCGAAGCTTATCGCGATTAACCCATAGGGGGAGCCACAGGGGCAGGCCTATCCACAAATTGGCCATAACTCCTTAACCGTAGGTCCTATCATCATCAAACTTGCTGGGTATGTGCAGAAGTCATGTGGTAGCATGTCCCTCTAAGCTTATCGCGATTAACCCATAGGGGGCGCCACAGGGGCGGGGCCTATCCACAAATTGGCCATAACTCCTTAACCGTAGGTCCTATCATCATCAAACTTGCTGGGTATGTGCAGAAGTCATGTGGTAGCATGTCCCTCGAGGCTTATCGCGATTAATCCATAGGGGGCGCCACAAAAATCACCCGACTCTGATTGACTTGAAATTGATTACACATGTACAGCTCATGGTGCTCTACAATATAGCCTCATGGTCCTCTACAATATAGCGGCAACTTCCGCGCTTCCGGCGACAACTATCGCTGTGCCGCGCACCCCGAAGAGGAGGAGACCGCGGCGCGTTCTCTCACGCGGTCGCCCGGAGCGCCGAGGACGGCCAGCACGGCGTGCAGCACGGAGGTGCGAGGGCCCGGTCATCACTGCTTGCAGTTTTAATGTTTCTTTTGTTTTTTCTGTATATTACAGGAGAAGCAAAATACACCGCTGCCAGAAGGAGAGGGAGAGAAGAATCAAACTGAGAGCAGCATGTGAAGCAGGAACATCTGTGGTAACTCCAGTCTCCGGCTCACCTGCCCAAAGTCATTTTAGTAAAACATTCAACTTAAACGCTTGTTGACAAAATAACTTTTTGTCAAAATCAGTGAATATCTCCTCATGATCCACTTCCTGTCTGTACTCCAACACACACAAAGGACAGGAAGTGATATTCACTGATTTTAAAAACAGTTCAGCAAAGAGTTTTGACAACAAGCATTCTCCAGAATCGCGGACTCCACCTTTAACTTCATCATTGTTCAAAAGCATAGGGACACACACAAGAACATGCAATGGTTTACCATCATACCAAAGAAAATAATACGTGCAATATGCAAAATAATAACAAAAACAATTATTAATGTAACATGAATGTAAGGCAGAACTTTGATGTGCGTTCCGGCCAACAGAGGGAAAGAGTTGTAAAACAGTTGTAAAAATCAAATCTAGAGATCTGGGTGAGCTTCCTCTAATGATGTCATAGTAATGTCATCAGTGGAGTGTGTCTTAAAAATCTATGTCAAAATATATCGGGGAGAGTGGGGTAAAGTGAGACACTTTTTACATCACTCCACTCAAAGCAAGTTAAAATGATTAATCAGTCAAATGTACACATTTCCCATTTATTCAGGAAGTTGACAGCAAGACGAAAATGAGCTTATAGCTAACTCTGGTACTGCTAATGAGCTGTGCATTGTCCCTGCTAAATAAGAGTTACTTTTACATGCAAAAAATATATATATTTGTGAAAACATTATGCTCACATGACCACAAATGTGTTCCGTTGCCTAGATACACATTTGTGGTGTTACATTACCTGATCTCTCGCATTACCTCGTTCTCCCCCATGTTTACTTTATTAATTACTCCGGCCTTCATGTACACACAAACAGTATCTTAATAACAGACACACATATTTTGATATCCATATCCACTCTTAATTCTCAGTTCATCTTAAATACTAGAATGAAATGAAATAATTGGAATATTACTACAGATTAATTGAAATGCTGTGAAACCCTAATAATGTCTGAGGCTTTTCATTCACAACTTTTTTTTGTGAATGCAAACTTTTTAATTTTTTAATGAAATATTTTGCTATCTGAAATCCTGTAAATATATTTCTCTGATTGAATGTTGGTGTACTGTATTTTTATGAAATTTTATATCATACATTTTTCAAAATGTTTCTTTCTGCTGGTGTTTTACATTTAATTGTGCAATACTCCCACCTACTGTCTGACTGGTGTAAGAGTGGGAGGATGAAGTATAGCCATAAACACTGCAACACTTTTCAGGAATATGTATCATGACTTTGTGTGTGTTAGCATGACTTTTCCCTTGCCATCATTTTTACAACTGTGACCTATTTGTTTTGTTATCAATATGTGTATTTTTGTATTTAAGCATTCCATCCAGACATTATTTCATAAGGTACCAGTGAAGCATCCTGCTGGAACACAAATACTGGTTAACGATCTTTTAAATGAGCCTCTGGTTTTGAACAACATGGTACAATAACCACAACATGCGTAATTTATTAATTTAATTCATATACACTCCCCTTGAAATACAAATACACTCCCCTTGAAAGTACTGTAGTGTCAAAAATATGTAATTCTTGTCTGTTCAACACTACATTTTGTATGGTCATTTTGAAATTGTTGTGTGTGCGTGGGAGAGTATACATTAAAAGCGTTTTTTCTTCTTTATGGCACTGTAGATAATTCTGATTTTGTAAAAAAGATTACAAAAGTAGAATATATTTGAAAATTGTTATGTCAATTTAATTTTTTTTTACGTTTTTTTAATTAAAAAAAGCATTCTAATTAAACATTTGACTTGATTTTTTCTTACACTCATACATTCACTCACTCATTAGATGACCAGACTTTTGGTTAAACACGTTTTAACATTTTATTCTGGTCCCTAAAAAGACAAATTTGATTATAGATGTTGGTTTTTATCGTTTGCCATTCTTCAGGAATAGTTTTCTCTGCGAATGTTTGACATTTTCAAAGTGAAAAAAGGGAGTAAAACACATCAAGCAGTTGACTTTTCCTGATACATTTATTTTTTATAATAAGCATTTTTATTTTATTCCGATAAACAGTGGAAAAAAGTGGCATTATTATTCATGAGCAACACTGAAGCTGGCTGTTTTTATTTAGTGTTTTACCCAACATCATCTGTGTTAAATTCAATACAAGAACTTCATCCAAATTCAAAAGCTGCAATTAAGAAAATATTGCGATAGAAAACATACTGTAGATGTAGAGAGTTTGAGCTTAAGACATCAAATTATTTTACAGCATTATAAACTTCACAAACATTTTGTGTGTTTCTCAATCATGAACAAACCAAATACAGTAATATTTACTGCTGTTTTTAAACATTTCTCCCAACATCGGAAACACGGAACTGCTGTCTTTGTATAAAAATTCCTGTGGATCAATAAGACAGTGAAGCAAACAAGATTATTAGTTGCTATATTTTGCTGCAGATTTGGCCTGTAAAATAAAGATTTGTCATCTTAAATAGGGGGATAAACACACACACTCTTATTGTCACAGATACCTTGAATGCACATTTAAAGCTGAAAATAAATCTGGTGTTAATGCACAGCCTAGCCTCTGTGTTGCTAGCTACGGTGTGCCCCCTTTGTTTACATACCCGTTAACATAGCAGTTTACAGAGCCTAGGCTGTGTATTAACACCAGATTTATTTTCAGCAAGAATGATCTGGGTTAAAAAACCAGGTAGTCATCTCAGACATTTTACCATTGAAGGCAATAGGTAAATAACAATACAAAATCTATTTTAGTTGACATTAATTTTGCATTCAGGCTTTCTTATCTGGTCCTAACACTATACCTTCATGTCCCATTTACACAGCACTGCTTTGTAATAACAAAGGTTTTTACCAAGAAAGTTACCGACACAGATGATTTAACCTTTAAGATACCACACCATAAGTTTCCAATCACTGCAAAATGTAGGTCAATTAATCCTTTACTTAATCCTGAACTAAAAACTCATATTTACCGCTAATCGGACAAGCACTTAGAATTATTTTGTTATTGTATCGATGTACACTTGTTTTAAAGAAAATTCTGCCATTTTAGGAACTTTTCTGTTTAAATGTGCACTGTGTTTGATGCAGATAAGGGGAGCAATGTTGGCCTGTGGTTTGTAAAGTAGCACAATGTCCTCTTTGTTTCCACTTCTGAGAATGAAGTCACCTGGTTTCACCACGACCGACCCACACAGGCAGAAAAGGCTGATTCTGTGTATCACTGACAATAACTGAGCTTTTCCTGTTTGTAGTTCAAAGTCACATTAATGTTTTAGAAGAATAGGACTGTGATAAATAAAACATCAAAGGCAATCAAATTTACAGCGTGCGGTGCTAGTGCAAATCCTTCAGTATCCAGTGAAATAACACATTCCTGTTGTTGAGTAGTTTCCAGTTTTTTGAATACATTATGGACAGAGTTGAAATGTCAAATGGAAAACGGACAAACATAATATCTGTTTGGACGAAAACCTTACACTTCGTAGAAGAAAAAAAAACACTTCAAAACCACAAAACTGTCTCTTAACACACTAATGTCCCCTTAACTTCCATTTCACTCCCAACAGCATCCTTTCACACAAGAACTGTAACAACTATAGTTTAGTTTGTCTCAGTTAACTTACAATCAACAATTCTGGCAGTAATTATAGGTCCAACTGCAACGTCACAATAGCAAAATGTGAAAAAAACAGTAAATTGTAAATAAATGTTTAAAATAATAAACTGAATCCTCTTGTTTGCTTTATTTTACCTGATGGAGGAATATGAAGCATAATAAGAGCATTTGCCCACGTTAAAAATGGCTGATTTTAAGTGATGTTGTCATAGGTGCAAAGGTCGAACAAATATATGATATCGTTATGGTTTCATTGGAGACTGCAACTGTATTTTTTAAGGGTATAATTTGGTTTTACTCAATGCTGGTGGCAAAAATTTAGCTATAATGGAAAATAAATTCAATATTCCGATGTAACTTTTAAACCAATCTGTAAGACTACACAACTATCTCCATGATGACATCGTTGCTGCCTCTTCTCTCAGCAACCGTCCGACCTGCTGTGAGAAGAAAGAGATAAAGATCAGTAGCTGTCTTTTTAAATGATATATAACTTATTACTATCAAATTCACGATTCAATAAACTAAATTAAATGAACAGGTGATCGGGTAAAAAGACAAAGAGAAAGAAGATGAAAAGAGGACTTCACATAAAAGCAAATATATGAAAACAAATATTTAAGAAGTGATTTAAAAGAATTCACGGCTACACTTTACAATAAGGGCACATTAATAAACTATTAGTTAATGCTAAGTTTATGTTATTAATGGTAAGTTAATGTGTAGTTAATGCTAAGTTATTAACAGTTATTTAATGCTTAGTTTGTTTATTAAGCATGTACAAAGCATGTATTAACAGTTGGGTAATGCTCAGTAAATGCTTATTCAGCCTTAATTAAGCATTATCTAGGGTTATCAAGGGTTAATTAGTGAACCCTTATTGTAAAGTCTTACCGAAGTCACTGATTCAGCAAGCCTTTTCTCGAAATCTGAATTAATGAGAGGAGTGTATGTACTAACCTCTCTTCCTGTCTCTGTAGATGAGTCCCAGTAAGATGGTGGACAGCAGGTAAGGAGTCCCCACCACCACGTGACAGATGATTCTGGAGACATTAGCTGAACTGGAGGGAGCGGCCGGAGTAGACGGAGCTGACGTTGAAGGTTGAAGAGAAGCTGTGGATTATAATAATAATAATCATAATAATATTAATAATAATTTATAGGATTTATATAGCGCTTTTTTGGAGGTCACTCAAAGATGCTTTACATCACATAACATATACAGTAAAGTAAGAAAAACAGGAAAACAAAATACAAACAAATTCAAAAAGAGGTCTGGAATAGTCAGGAAGAAGATAAATGAACTTTAATCCACTACGGTCCTAAACGATGTGACAAAAAAAAACTGTATCAATGAAATAAACTAACATGTCATAATTAGTAATTTTAATCCCGATAAAGGTTTTTTTACTGGAAGTTTTTTCAGCCGAGCTAAGGGCAGAGGGTGTCATAGATAGATAGATAGATAGATAGATAGATAGATAGATAGATAGATAGATAGATAGATAGATAGATAGATAGATAGATAGATAGATAGATAGATAGATAGATAGATAGATAGATAGATAGATAGATAGATAGATAGATAGATAGATAGATAGATAGATAGATAGATAGTCAGAGGATGTCATACTGTATGGCATGTGAAGCCCACTGAGGCAAATGTCTATTTGTGATGATTTGTCTGATTTGATGAGTGTTTCCTTATACATGTACATATTCCAGCCCCTTGGATTGACTATGCATTTTATTTGTGACTGATCTCGGGGGTCTGAAATCAGAAACTAGACCTTTAATATGCATCACTGCTGGATTGTCTGGTATGCAGCGTTACAGGCAGATAGTGAAAGGTGTGTAGGCAGGTAACAGGTAAACAACTGGGCAAGTCCAGGTGCAGATAACATCTACAATGAGCTAAAACAGGAACAAAGGATCAGTTTATATATATAGTTGGTATATGAGGTAAATGGCTGATTAGGGAAGTTAGACGGCAAGCAGGTGAACAAACAGAATGTCATGTGACTGCAGGGCTGAAGAGGTGAAAGAGGAAGTCTAGTGGAAAGCGTCTGAATGCATCTGGTGGATGGTTTGAGAAGTGCAGGTCTGGGAATTTAGTCTTAAGTGCATGACCTGGGAGATGTAGGCTATGTCTCAATTCAGGGGTTGCACCCTATGTAGGCTGCATTTGAAGACCGATTGCGTCATAGCGGCGCGCAAAGGCTGTCCCGTTTGCAAGGCTCTTTGCAAGGCTCCTCATATGCGGCCGAGAAATGCAGCCTTAATTTCACGGTTTTGAAGGCTGCATCAGATGGATCCTTCGTGGCCCAACATATCCCAAGATTCATTGCGTTTTTTTCAGAGATGGCATAAAATAAAATAAAAAATAACAAAACAGCAACGTGTTGCTCCATCTTCTTAACTTTTATCTTCCTTTCTTTTTTTCTTGTACTTTTTTTTATTTTCGTCTGGTAGGCAACTTCTTTTTCTTTTTTCCTCCATTGACAGGGCTGTCTCCGTTGGCAGCAATCAGGGTTGCTAGGCAGCACAGGAGCGGGAGTCGTCACGCAAGGTAACGGCTTGTTACGTAAACCGGAAATGCTCGTAAACCGAGACCTGCGGAGACCGTCTCGTTTAACAAGGCTCGTTGGCCTTAAAACCGGCCTTAAAATCGGCCTTCATAGGCTATAGCCTTCATAGACCGCGAGACCGCGTCCTACCAAGTGCGTGGTCTCTGTATTGAGACACAGCTGTAGACAGGGGCTGGAGACATGGACAGAACCCCCTTTTCACCAAAGTGGTCAAGGTTATACTGTACTGGGCTGGTGCTGCAATTTACGGAAAATCTTTGAAGAATCTTTTTGCATGCTTTTCCATGGGTTAGGGAGCTACGTCATCATGTCACTGTTTACACCCCCCCCCCCTTCTCCCAGTTAATGCTAGTGCTAGTGTTAAAGTTGAGACCACATACACCCAGAGAAGCCAAACAAGGTAGGTGTGAAATCACTGAGGCTGGTGCTGTTAAAGTGGACGGATAACAGGACTACATGCAGCATCCTAAAAAATGGTTAAAAGTAAATTAATGCATCTGGCCTTGAATGTTTCCCCGTTTCTGCAAGACCATATGTATATATTTGACATACTTATTCAGGGTTCTCAACTTTTGGAAATTGTTTAGAGTGAGACAGAAGCGGACTTCCCATGCGAGCGCGCGAAGCGCGCGAGCGAAATTTTATTGTGTGTTTATTTATTAATTTAAAGCATAATAATGGTTTTTAACACAAGTTCAGTTCAATATAATTTCTTTGTTTTAGTTAAAATATAGCCTATTGTAGTAATTTTATGATGAAAGTATAACTGGATTAATACCAAATGCCAGACTAGTGAGATGGCTGTAGGCCTAGGGTAGTTCTTCGGGGTAGTTATTTCAGTAAAACTCTTAGTTCAGTTCAGCAAATATGGATACTGGATATTACTGATGCTCGCTGTCGCTTCGAGTGGCAGATTTTGAGGCCTTCAGGATAGGGTTTTCTGGCTCCCACTTGAAGCACTGTGGCTCCACACCAGCCATTTAGACCATCATAATGGAGGACAATGTTCCTTCTAGGGCTAGTCTGTTTCTGGTGCTGGTGAAGACCAACCATGGAGAAGACTCTTTCGGCGTCCGCATTTGAATGTGGGAGCACTAAAACCAACTTGGCCCCTCAACTAGTAGGTGAAAAATCGAAAAGCAAGTGCAAAACAAAAGCATTATTAGCTATGTCTTATGGGCTTCATGAGGGGCCTCTAAGGCCCCCACACACATACAGGAATAAACTTTCTACATGTAAATTATATACTGTTCATAAAAAGTAGCTTTCCACCCTGTATCTGTTGCAATGGGCCCCTCCATCATATAACATGGGTCTGCAGACCAATCTTCTGAAATGTTTTTACAGTTGCAGAGTAAAGAGTGCTGCCTGTTTAAGAAAAATAATGTTCCTTCTGCAGCTCAAGATTTGATTTAAATCTACATTTTCCATTTGGATTTTTCAGATTGATGCATTTTACTTTAAAACTGTACCAATTTTCTTCCAGGGGGGCATGCCCCCGGACCTCCCAACAAGGTACAGGATATCTCCCACAGTATCCCAAAATCCTGTCGGAAACACTGACTCCCTTAATATGTTTATGCCAGTAAACGTATGTATCTTTGCGGAAAAGTCAATGTAACTGACTGGATAGGGAGGGGGGCGGGGGGGCTTTAAGAGTCTGGGCCTATTATCTCATAATCCGTCTATGAACCACCTAGTTTCCACAATCTTTTTTATTTTTGCAGGGAGCATGCACAAGCATTATTCATAGAAAAAAATAAAAAATAAATGTGGGGGGCCCCACACAGGGTCTTGAAACGGGCCCCGAGATCGTTAGGACCGCCCCTGCACACTTGTCATGTAGCCTGACGAAACGCTGCGCCTTCTCTCTGCCCGCTCGGCTCTCGCAGAATGCATTAGTGGGCGCAACAAACGCCACGGCCCGTGTGAAACGGCCTTAAATACTGAACGAAGGAAATCAAATTAGTTTTTCCCCAAAGAAACGAATGAGTTTTTCCCCAAAAAACGGGACAAATTGTGTCCCGGGAGAGATTTTTCTTTCCTCGGGACAGCTGGTGAAAACAGAGAACAATTTCGGGAAAAACGGGACGGGTGGCAACCATAGATAGTATAAATAAGGTGGCAACACTAGGTGATGGTGGTGAAGGCCAGGATTTATCGAAGCTATAGGCTATATAAAAAAAATTGTTTGGCAGAGTTATAATTTGCGTGAGAAATGCAAGGTGTGGCGTGGAGCGTGTGAATTGCCTGAAATGCGTGTGTCTCACTCTCATTGCGTGAGGGTTGAGAACCCTGCTTATTCCAAGTCACAACAAAAAGAACCAAGAGCCAGTTCCGGGCTGGTGCTGGGGCCAGTTCAAAACTGGTTACAGCCTTATCCCAGTTATGAACCGGTTGGTTTCACAGCGACCAGAGCCAGCCAGTTCGGAGCTAGAGCCAAAGCACTGGCATTAGCTGCGAACTAGCTCAAATTTTTCGGCGGTGTGAAAGGGCCAAGAGAGAGATGACAGAATGAGGACAGGAAGGCTGCAAAGGAAGGCACTCTAGACATCTTCTCACCTTCCACAGCCAGCCAGCTGCCGACTGACTCTCCTCCTCCAGAGATGCTGCACCTGTAGAATCCCTCGTCCGATTTGGAAACCCTGTGGATGGTCATCTCTCCCGCCGAGCTGCTGCCGGTGGAGATGGAGCCGCCATCTTTACTGAAATGAAAGACCTGGTCGGAGGAGTTGGTCTGGCTTTGCATCGCAGAGTAACAGGGTCTCCCTCTGACACGGGGAGCGCAGGGCTTTCAAGCAACACAGCACGATCTGTAGGATGGAAACAAACTCAGTAACACTCTAACAACTCACTCTAAACCTCGTCTGACCTGGATTCATTTTTTATTTACTTTATTGAAGGATATTTACAGTTTCTGTCTGTAAAAAAATTAAATATATATAAAAAATAAATAACCATTAAAAAATAAATAGTAGGCTAATAATAATAATAATAAAAAAAAATAAAAAAATAGCACTTTTCAAAATAAAGTTACAAAGTGTTTACAGAGCAGATTAAAGATACTGAATAAACAAGAAATCAAAGTAAAAACTGCAAGAAATTCATTAAAACAAAATTCTTATAACCAGTTGTGTAAATAACGTTGGCGAAAAATCTAAGTAAAACTACAAGAAATGTATTAAAACAAGGTTAATAAATTGAAACAAGCAAATTATAATTAGATGAGGTAATTCATTAAAGCTGGGGTATGTGATTTCTGATTGGTCAAAGTTAACATGAGCTGTACACTTTGACCAATCAGGGTTAGGGTTAGAGCGAGGCTCCGATTCTCTGTTCTTATTGGCTGTTGGGACTGTCCATTCACTTTGGCACAACTTTGTTGGTGTAGAGCGTTTCGGGGAGGGACCAAAGAGAACAAGTGGAGCAGTTGAGGTATTTGGATTCGAATCTCTATACCAACTGCCATTTTCTCCCCAAATCCTCCACCCCAGCTTTAATTGAATAACTCTTCAAAATGTTCAAGGCTGAATCTATTTAGAAATGGATTCTGACCTACCAGTGATGGTGATGTTGACAGCATTGCTCCTGTCCCCTGCCTCAGACTCACACCAGTACAGACCGCTGTCCGACGGGTAAGTGTTTGTGATGACGCAGGTAGTGGAGCCCCAGCTGTTGGAGCAAGGTGTGACCCCACCATCCAACGTTTCCCTCTTCACCTTCCACGCGGGAGTAGAGTTGGACTTTTCCTCACAGCTCAGAGAGACAGAGTCGTACCTGAAGAACTGAGACCGGTCAGGGATGACCCGAAGGCAGGCTGCACAGAGGGAGGTAGAGAGAAAGAATTAAGCAGAGATATTTGAAAACATTTGTACAATCCTGAGTGAAATCGGCTGAAATGACATGTCACAACAACAAAAAACACTGACGATTCTAAAGAAGACTACAGTCTAAACATGTCAAGGTACGAAAAGGAATACTAGTCTTTGAATTGAATTGAAAATGTTTTTACTTTGAATAAGTTACAAAAAGAAAGGAAACAAATACGATGTAATACGTAATTTTTGAATTATAAAAACACACAAAAACTCTTATGACAGCAGCACGTTATGAGACTAAGAGAGATCATTTTTCACACAGGAAAGTGAGGTGAGAGCTTGTATACTCACTGAGCATCAGGCAGAACGGTGTCAACTCCATCCTGTCCCACAACAGACTGACGGACAAACAGCCACACAGAGACACAGATACACACACACACACGCACACACAGATCTCTGCACTTCCTCTCCAACAAACTCCCCCCTCTGTTATTCTGTTAGGTGTCATGGTCGCTGCTTCAGATTTTAATCTGTCACACAGTTTAACAATACACATTCCGTTAAATTGAAACTGTTTTTTTGTTGTTGTCTTGGTCACCATCATATTGTAACCAGCCTGAGATGAATGTGAACTTCTAGCGTCTGTTTCCCAGAAAAGAAAATTCCTCCATAAAGAAAAAAAAACACAGACACAAAGATTGCGAGATTAATTTTAAATCTAGAAATGTTTTATTGTAAAAAAAAAAAAAAAACCTTTTCCAGATTTTTTTCATATTCAACAAAGACGGTGCTTTATTTCATTTTGGAGTGTAGCGCACATTTAAAAGAAAAACGTATAAAAAAATATATCAATATGTAATCCCTATGTACACAATTTATACAATAATGAAGTATTAGTATGAAATAAATTATCAAAACTATACTCAAGGACAAAGTGATTTTAAATAAAGTAGCCCTTCTTTACCCCAAACAATACATTTCAGTGTTAAACATTAAAATATCAAAATACCTTTTTATACTTCACAAGTTTAAACAATGAAAACTGCATAACACTTGAGATCTACCTTAAACCATAACCATTAAGTGTGCATACTTTGCCTGCAAATTTACAATTGTATCGTACTATTTCATCATTACATTGCCCCTTGAATTATGTTTGGATTGTGGGTAGAACACCCACAAAGCATTCTGGATTGCACACTGCAAAATATGGCTGTATGTAGCTGGACACAAACTGCATCTGAAATCATGTATTGGGACAAACTAAATATGTATCTGTCAAACTTAATAGCATGGAAGAAGTGTGGTTATTGGAAAGTCTTCTGACTAGCACCTCAAAAGCTTACAAACTGAAAATGAACAAGGCTTTACGAAGGTTTTAACATGTCAATTCACTCAAACCTTCTTCAAATTCCTTCTAGCGTTCCTTCTAGTTTTGGGTTTATTCTTGCCGCAGTTTGGAAAAATTCAAGACCTAATATTTGACTGCTTTGCGTTAAGCTTTGGGCTGTTAAATGATATTAACTGCTCCGACTCTTCTGACAGACCTTCCAGGGGGGAGAAGGGGTTATTCATTGGGGTGGAGGATGGGAACACTGGGGAACGTCGTCTCTGATCCTTGGGAACGCTCGGACCCGACTGAGCACAAGCGTCACTAACCGAACGACCAAACAGCTTTTTCTTTGAACTCCTGGCTGAAGAAGAACCGGAGATTTCTGTAGTGAAGTCCAACACATCTGGGCAGCTGTGGACACGACTTCTCTGGCTCGGGCGCTTGGCTGATTCCAAACTGTTCTGTCGTGAGATCGCTGGAGGTTTTCGGCGTTGTTCCTTGGGGATGTTGGGAGCTTTTGGCGGGTTGGAGGGCCTGCGGACCATCGTGGGCTGGTCAAGCTGGCTAACAACAGGACTCAGCTTAGACTCTGTGCCGTTCTGTAGCTGGAGAATGGTCTTTTCTCTCTCAAGAACCTTGGAGTTGAATTGAAATTGAAATTGAATTGAAAATGTTTTAATTTCGAGTAAGTAAAAAAAAGAGAAAAACAAGCAATAATAAACTATAAAATAAATTAAACAATTGGACAGTTACAATCAAGTAATGTTTACATACAATGAAAACCACAAATTAAAAAAATTAACTGTCAAACAAGAAAACTTACCTTTGATCTGAGCTCGACCACTTCTTTTCTTAGCTTCTCATTTTGAGCCACGACACTCCCCAGGATTGGCTGATTTTCAGAGGTATAACTCACTGTACTTTGATCTGATGGCTGTCTGTCAAGTGGCATTTTTTGTATCCCGGCTGTGTGAACACAAAAACACAAAATGTAAGAGGTGTTTGAGGGATTATTATAATTGACCATTCAGATGTGTTCCTGTTTTTTTAGGGGGAAGACCAAAGATCAAAAACTGTAGCTTGGTGAAAACAGCCTGGATGGAGGGTGAGAAGGTCCTGGTTTTCTGTTTATATTTAGATAATAATTAATCCATATCAAGTCTTTCCCATTCTTCGATCTTAGGGACACAGAGTTTTTCTCTTGTTATTCTTAGGTGAGACACAATGACTTTCCCCTGATCTGTGGAGCTTGTCTGCCATCTTGTGGGACTTTAACGTTACTGCGATTTACTCTCAAAGGTAGCAGAAAGAAAGCACTCAGCTGTGTAATGTCAATTTAACTTTAACTGGGCATGCACCAGATTTGTACTCTTACTGCTTTTTCTAATGGAGAAGTGAGGTCCAATTCCAAATAGTGACTTACCAGATTTGCCACATTTCTTGCATGAGAAGAAAACTACTACTACTCCACAAAACAGAAGTACAGCAACCCCTGGAACAGCCACCCTAGCAGTTGGAAAGCAGGATCTCCTTCCGCTGGGTTTTCCTCCTGAAATAACAATGAAAGTGATAAGTGAATTATCTGATATATTAAACACTATGTTCCCCACAAGGAGACACCATTTGTTCTAAGGACGGTATCAGGAGATGTTTGCAAACTAAGGTGATTGGAGCCTCCGTCCCTACAGGATATATATGGATAAAGCAGTATGGGAGTTTTAAAGATTTTAAAGAGATGGTTCCTACATATAGCAGGAGAATTCAGCAGTAAAATGTTTGTTTGTAGTTATTTTGGCATGTATTACAGCACACTATAATAACCAAAATAAGTCAACATCACTTCATTATCATTACATGACACAAATTACATTCGAAGACATTAAAAATATGGACAAATAGGACAAGTATGGTGCTGAAACTGTACTATAGCAAACTATATTGTGAATATATGGAGGATCATTAAGTAGAGGCTGCATTATACCTGGTATGAGGATGTCTGTCTCCTTGGTTTGGTTGATCTCAGACTGGTGAACTCTGCATGTAATCCTGTGAAGAAATGACATTATGACATATACAATTTACATTATTATTACTATATTTTATTATGTGAAACAGTCTTGCGATTGGTGACATTGTATGCAAAGAAATTAAGCCTTTTGTCATATTGTTTTTCATCTATAAGACTTATTTCTCAACTCACATTGGTGGTACACAATGAAAGAAAAACAATTAAGATTACTGGAGCAAACGTTGAATAGCATCATCAGTGACATCACACTCTTTAAAGCAGTGATGTTTGTAATTTCATGTTTTTTGCTCAGGACTTTAAGGTAATTGTAAAGTGAAAGCCCATGTCAACACATGGATTTTGATGTTTGTCTATTCTTGACGCAACGGTAGACAACTTCAACTCCCACTCCCTTTGGTCCTCATCAACACATCCACCAAGTGGGAAGATGAACGGTTGGAGAGAAACTCAATGAACAGACACACAGACACACAGACACAGACACAACTTCCTTTAGACTTAGAAGACGCAAACTAAAAAAAAAAACTCTTTTGTAGAACAAATGAAAGTGAACACCACTTTGGAATCTTATTTCGAGCTTATTGCTGTAACACTACATACTTTATTTACTCATCTAAGCTCCTTGGTTTATCTGTTGGTTTTTCTTGTGTGTTTTGTGTACAAGACCTCCTGCTGCTTATAACCAATTGCCCCTAGCCGTACTAATAAAGTTGTTTGAATTTGAATTTAATTCATTTGAACCGGAACCTTTTGGTAGCCCCCTGGAGAGTCACTCTTCGTTCCACTGTGTAACATCCCCTTGCATCTCGATCACTTCTTTGCTCTTTGGCAGTGATGTCGTTTCCGTGGTCGTCCAGAAACTGGATCTCAGGCAGCGGCAGCCAGCACTCCGCCACACACTGCACAGTCACACCTCCACTCTCAGCTGAGATTACGGAGAGTTTCGGCTCTGAAACTGCACCTATCAAAACAAGAATTACACCTTTGAATGTTTTGTCCAACACTCCTGGAAGAGGTTATTAAATATTAATGAGGACAAGACGTAAATTAAAGCTAAAAGAGAGTTACTTCTGCCACACCCATGAGGAATTCTGAGTAATTCCATTGTTCTGCTGTACGTCAAGGTTCTTTCATAGCAATAGAATCAACTGAAACATTTCTTGGGCCATTTTGGGGATTTTTCTGAGCTCCTGCACCAGTGTCGGGGACGGGGACGGGACTTTGTAAACGCTGCCATACTGAGAAATACAGAGAGAGTTTTGTGGAGCTGATAGGCTTTATCAACTTAGTGTCAACTCGTTTGGGAATAGCTTCAACATAACCTGCATTCAATAAAATGAAAAATGACGCACTATAGCTTTAACCATTTTATCTTGGCTCTGATTGAAAAGGTTTTCAACACAGAAGTATTTCATTCATAACATGAAACGAACAGGAAGTTTGCAACAACACGCATGTGATTGCAATAAGTGTAACCACACTTGACAAAGTTGGAAAGGTGCCAGCGGAATGGTTTTGTCAGTCACTTGCTTCTGTCACACTCCTTACACATCAACTCGCACGTACTCACCCACAACAAGCTCCACTGTTGTGATGTCACGCCTGGCCTTGCTCCAGAGCCTCATGCATTGGTAGACACCAGCGTCAGAGAGCTGCACACTGGAAATCCTCAACGAGACGTTTCCGTTTTGAAGTTCTCTCTGGATGAGGCTGGTCCGGTACTCGAAGGCCGGGTTCTTCATGGCGTGAATCTCAAAGCCATCTCGCTGCAGGTACACAATGTTTTCTGGCTTCAGACCCCGCTTGGACCACTCTACGGTAGGAAAGTCATCGCCGGCAGTGATGTTGAAACTGCAGGGCAAGATGACGTGATCACCTGCAAAGGCCTGGACCTTCTCGGATGGAGCATGCAGCGAGGATACTCCAAGAACTATCAAGACAACAAAAGACATATATATTATTTATTTGATCTATTTAACCTTTATTTATACTCGAGATATCATTGAGGGGTGACCCTCATTTACAATGATATCGAGAAACAAATGTCGAGAAACAAAAACAACAATACAAACACAATATACAATACAAATACACAACAAGCTGGTAAAGAGAAACATTTTGGACAGGTGTAGAGTGACTAGAAATTATTAAATTGGTAAGTACAATACGGCCTAATTAAATCAGTTACAGGTAGAGTTTGGCAGATTTAAGATAGTTTGTTTAAATTGGTTAAAGGATATGAAGGTATTCATTTTAATTTGTTGCTGTAAGTTGTTCCAAGAGTCAGGGGCACTGAAGCTAAAAGCTGTCTTTCCC
>CM047527.1:18052461-18054961 GCA_026122265.1 Ammodytes dubius
CTTCCTCAGCGCACACACACACAAACACACACACACAGAGGCACAGGAAAACACACACACACACACACACACACACACACACACACACACACACACACACACACACACACACACACACACACACACACACACACACACACACAGAGGCACAGGAACAAACATACCACACACACACACACACACACACACACACACACACACACACACACACACACACACACGCTGAGATGTGTCCTAGATTCAAATCTCAGAGGCCAAGGAAATGGGCATAAATATCATGTTTTTCTCAATTTAAATTATTAAATTACATTACATTTTTAAAGATAATTTTTTGGGGCTTTTTTTGGGCTTTGATCAGACAGATTTAGGAGATTTTGAAATGGGAGAAAGAGATGCAGAGAACAAACAACGGGTCGGATTCAAACTGGGTCTGCATCTTGGGAAAATATAATCTCAAATCAAATTTTCTTAAAGATATTGTGAGTTGATTTGTGATATTATTTTCTATAGTGAAGCTTGAGTTAAATAGACAGAACATGGCTTTAGAAGAGTTGTTACGATTCTGATGCCAGCAATAAAATAATAATAATATGGTATATACACAACCTAGGTTCTGTAAACTGGTATGCAAACAAAGGAGATTCAGAATCTAGGGCTAGGCTGTAGATTAACACCGTATTTTTTTTTCACACACACAGTACAGACAGATAGCAGATAATGAGGAGATATTCACTGATTCTTTTTTTTTAATTAAACATTTTTTTTTTTAAGATTTTTTTTTTGGCATTTTCAAGCTTCATTAGACAGTACAGAGCTGAAATGGGGAGACAGAGAGAGAGAGAGAGAGAGAGAGAGAGAGAGAGAGAGAGGGGGGATGACCCACAGTAAAGGTCCACGGGTCGGATTCTAACCCGCGACCACTGCAACGAAGGCCGGAGCCAATATGGCACGCGCTCTATCCACTACACCACCGGAGCGCCCAATATTCACTGATTCTGACAAGCGTTCTCCAGAATCACTGACTACACCTTTAAACCCTTGGCTAGAAGCTTGAGAGTGGAGCTCCTACATCACAGGCGTATAGATTTAAAGATGGTTAAATCGTTGGGCCCTAAACATACATCACTCAGATGAAGCTGCTACTGTGTCAGGAGAAGAGAGGCGTGTGCATGTGTTTACAGAGCAGCCGACGGACAGAAGATTTATTGAGTCACGGTCTGACACCGTCTTCAATACTACGTGAGATACACCCTGAGTTCCAAATCTCATACTCTTCCTTTTTTCTATTCGTCTAGTTGTGACTTTTTATTTTTTTTAATTTTTTTAACCTTTATTTATACAGGTAAATCCCATTGAGACCGAAGACTCTTTCGCAAGGGAGACCTGTTTTCCTTTCACACGTTACCATTCACACACACGTTCATACACAGATAGCAGGCTAGCTATCGACATTCACACGAGGCAAGGTGGGTGAAGTGTCTTGCCCAAGGACAAAACAAACATGACACAGGTGGCAGGGCGGGGATCGAACCTCCAACCCTTTGATCATCGGCCGACCCGCTCTACCAACTGAGCTACAGTTGTATCTTCAATACTACGTGAGACACACACTGCGTTCCAAATCGCATACTCTTTCTTTTTTCTATTCGTCTAGTTGTGACTTTCCCTTTGGCGTGTTATTTTCATTCATAACTACATTTTTTAACATTCTGCATTTTCTGTGTAACGCTATAGATGTAGAGATATAGATTGTCGAAGTAGATTTGACTATTTAAAAAAAAAATTAATCAGTTTTTTGACTATGTAGGTTCAATTCTTAGTCAGGTGGACGCAACAAATTACTATTTTATTTTATTCTGAAATCACTTTGTTACACTATAGATGTAGATATATAGATAGTATTGTGCCAGTAGTGTGGCGTAAACACCTGTTATTATCAGTCACCTATTCAACACGACATCCACTGTGTTGACCGCAGTTACTGCTCTGGTATTGTTTATCTACGTGTTCGGCAAGATGATGAATTAAACATGTTGATGAACCAGATTAGAGAGAGAGAGAGAGAGAGAGAGAGAGGGAGAGAGGGAGAGAGAGAGAGAGAGAGAGGGAGAGAGAGAGAGAGGGAGAGAGGGAGGGAGAGAGAGAGGGATAGGGAGAGAGAGGGAAAGAAAGTGGGAGAGGGAGAGAGAGAGGGAGAGAGAGAGACAGAGAGAGAGAGAGAGAGGGGAGAGAGAGAGAGAGAGAGAGAGAGAGAGAGAGAGGGGGGGTACAGACAGACAGAGAGAGACAGACAGAGATGTAGAGAGAGAGTGAGAGAGAGACAGACAGAGGGACAGACAAACAAGAGAGGGAGAGAGAGAGAGCGAGAGACACACACACACCAGAACAGGTTCAGATTTCGATTCAACCTGAAAGAAATGAGTTGGACGGATGGTGGAGATAGAGACTGATATCCTTCTCTCCTGGTTTCCACAGTCACCCATCTCTGTTCATTAACGTC